>BGPT01001338.1:110118-154395 GCA_003297045.1 Symbiodinium sp. clade C Y103
TAGATTAGATAGATTAGATAGATTAGATAGATTAGATAGATTAGATAGATTAGATAGATTAGATAGATTAGATAGATTAGATAGATTAGATAGAATAGAATAGAATAGAATAGAATAGATAGATAGATAGATAGATAGATAGATAGATAGACTGTGAATTCTTCCAGTGATTTTGAAAGGTTCAAAAAAAATACGGCACTCCAACCTGTCAAAATGGGACGTGGAAAGAAGTGGCACCCCAGTCCTCGCGTCCATCGTGCAATTTCCAGTACGCCAACTGCCTCAGCGTTGCTGGAAAGATGAACCTACCCAGCCCAGCTTCTGGCTATTTTTTCCATTGATGTCAAGGTTTGCCATGTAGAAATTTGCACCTGTCCTTTTCTGCTTGAACTTGAAACAACTTGACCCTAGATCCCCCATCAAGTATATACATTATATATAATCCTACACTCATTCTGGATCCACCAGATTTCTGGCTGGACCTTTAGACCTACTTGGTGGCTCATGTGAGTTGGTGGGTTCGTCCCGCCCAGTTAATGCAGTAGGGCAAGTGGGATTAGTCCAGATAATTCACTAGGCTTACTTGTAACACACTGACTGGGGTGGAGCACCAAGTACTCCCATCCTCCTAATATGAAACAGTCCCAAATATGTGTAAGTCCCCTATTCAACCATGGTCTCTGGGGAAGGTGTTTTAATATGAACCGAGTGAAGGGATTGTCAGCCATTCTTAGCCATTATGAACCATTATTCACCACTGTTAACCAAATTTTAGCACACATGTTTGTTCGTGAACTCCCCAGGTGTTTAATATCAATCCCCATGATATCCCATTCTTGTTCCATTGTTGGTATTCCACTGTTCCATCAACACTGGGATATCGTGATCTATACTTGTGTTAGTATAACCATTAACCATCTCCCCCAACCATCTCTACGCCTTTTAGATCCCCCCACCCTGGGCACCCCGGACGCGCCCTCGCCGGCCGCCACATCCAGCTCGGTACGTAGCGGGTAGCAGGAGCGGCGGATGCCTTGGGGCGCAAGGACTGGTGGGTGGGTTGGACATCCCAAGCTGAGACAAAACCAGGAAAAAGCATGAGAAAGCCGTGATTTAAGAGGCCGAAATGTGGAGTTCCCATGATCTAACTGGCAAAATTGAGGGAAAATGTTGTTTACCATGATTTGACTATAGCAAAATCTACCGTGATTTCACTAGAAAAATTGAGGGAAACCGTGGATTGTACCATGATTTAAGGAGCAAAATTTGGAAAGTGGGGGGAAATCACCTGACTTCGCCAGAAAAAATTGGAGAAGTTAATGAAGCAAAATTACCATCAATAGAAAAAGGAGCAGTCTGTTCGCCATCCAGTCCGCAGTCCGTCGCTGGCTGATCCGAGCGGACGTATACTAAGTTCTTAGATTTCTCAGTCTTTCCCCTTACATTCCCACCCATTTCACCACTCTGACCCAAGAAAGAAGGACCAGCACCCCATAATTTCCAGAAAGGAAATCCTTTCAAGTGCTTGGATTCTTCCAACACCCCCCCACCCCCATGGAAGTTCGAACCAGTTGCGGATCAATGCTCTGGCCGTGTTGAAGGCCTGTCGTTGGGAGCGTGCGATTGCAGAGTTCAACAAGTGCTTTCTCCAATTTCTTGGGGATCACAACAGATTTCGCCCAAAATAATAAATTAATAGTGAGCTTTGCTTAGATGTATTTTGAAATGTTTTGAACAGGAAAGATACAGGTGCTGGTGACAAGGTCGGACTGCCTAGGATACTTTGTAATTTTGTCATAGCCATGTGGGCAATCCATGGCAGTCCCTCCGACTCCCACCGCAAGTCTTAATGATTCCGTGTCGAATCAAATTCCTTCCCGCTCTCCTGACTCCAGTCACGAAGAAAAAACCGTTCAAAACTTCAAATTCAATCCAATTCGTCCCATATCTTCTTGGACCACCAAAATCTCAGCAAATCCATGGATTGGTTTACCTTTGAAAATCCATGAAACTCGCACATTTTCACCACAACCCCCGGGCCCTACCACCGCTCCCCCCACGTCCCCCCCACCTGGTTCTCACGGTCCACCACCGGATCTTCGCACCAGTGCGGCCCACCCGCACCCATCAAGTGGTTCATGATGCCCACCTGGCCGTGGTCCCTGGTGCCATGCTGAGATAGGGACACATCCCACCTGCTTCGCCCAGAAATCTCTGACAAATAACGAAATCATTCACAAAACTCCAAGAAAATCAAACATATACATCTCTTATCACCTTTTCCATGCTGAGATTCCAACCCAAAATTCATCATGTCATATGATCAACCGGCCATTGTCATTGCATAATCCATGAAATGGAATCATCCCACTATTTTCCATTAAACTATGAATCATCCCATATCCCATTCGGCAATCACCATTTACATTAAATCCCATAATCGTCGACATTAGTTATGAATCATCCCATTCACCATCACTATCACCAAAATAGGATGGTTGATATCATAACCATTGAAATCACCAATCAATCCATTTTAAGTTAAAAATGGATTCCATTACCATTTAATTTATTTTGGACATTAAATCACCAATGTTTCATGGTTCATCCACCCACCAGCGGCCACCTGGCGATTCACGGTCCCCACGGCAGCACCCAGGCGCATGGGGCCGCCCAGGAAGGAGTCCTTCGCCCGCACCGCGGCTGTGCGGCACCGGCTCCCATGGGGAAAAATGGTGGGAAAACCAGAAAAGGGACTTCACTGAATTGAATTTAGTTGGAATGATTTGGAATGAATTTAGTGATTTGGAATTTGAAGTGATTTCAATGGTTTGGAATATGCCATGGCTTGAGCTGAAGTTGAATTTGAGCTGAAGTGCCATGATTCGATTTGATCCAAGCTTATTTTGAAGCGATTTCATTCGAGTCGACACCAATCCAGTGGCCAGCCAGGTCAGTAAATGCAAAGTTTATATATATATATATATAACTTTAACTTATCTGTAGTCTTTGCACATCTCTGTACTACCGTACTACCAATTTGGGAGAGAATAGACCACCAAAATCAGGCCACCACTCCGGGCCACTCCGGTGGGTCCTGGTGCCAAAAGCCACTGTCTGTCTGGTCGCCCAATGCCTGATCTACAGGCAGGTTCCTGGCCCCTCTACACACATCATGAGTCCCAAACATGTCCCGAACAACTTCAAGACCATCCATAACTAGCAACAGTCAAAACATGAAAAAATAAAGAACACCTAAGTCACCTAATCCACACCCAATCCACACCAAAAAGAACAACAAACGCAACGATATTTGTTTCACCTCGTGTCACAGCATCTTCCACCCCTCAAAGGTGGCCTGCCCTGGCTGCCCCCAGCCGGCCTCGTAGTCGCAGTTTGCCAAAACACTGGCCACCACGTCGCCTAGTCATGTCAGGTTTGGATGAAATTCTTGCAGGGCCATCAGACCACTCAAAGTCCTCTTCCTCCTTTAACAGTCCTTTCCCCTTCAATAAACTCCCCCCAGAAACTCTCGTTCATTCATTTTGGGTTTCCAATATGAAGGGATTACCATCAGGGGTTATGGGAGTACTCCCGGATCTAAGGTCATTGAACTGCCTTAACCCCTGAAATGGTCACTTCTGCAGTGGAAACCCGATGTTGGAATGGAAAACACCGATGGCGTCCTGTCTGTGGTGAAAAAACAACACATGAAAAGGGATGTTGGATGAGCGGACTCTGCCGAAACCCGAACTTGTTGCTGGCAAAAAACACACACACACAGTTTTGTGCATGTGTTCCCCCCCAAAAAAAAAACCATCCAACGACCATTGCTTTTCCAAAATCCAAGGGGTCAGGCGCAGAAGAATGGTTCCTATTGTTGCAAATATGACACCATTTGGGTGTACAAACATGTTGCACCAACCCCGAAATGGTTTGCAGATGGGAAGTTACGGCTCATCCTTTCATCGTGCAAAATGTGCAGTGCTGGTCACATCTGGAACTGCGTTGCGAAACTCATGGGTCTGAACTCAGACCATCTCCCAATGCTTGATGAGCTCAGGTTGGTCTTCAAAACCCTAATATGGGCCCATTGCATCCCCAAGTCTTGGTGAAATATTGCCATTGTTTCCCCATTTTCTGGTGCTTGAATTCCTATCAAATATTCATTGCATTCCCATTTTGGTCAATCATTGTTGCAAAAATATCCATGTCATCTCTAGATATCCCATTTGTCCAGGATTTAACTCTGGATAAATTTTAATACTCCACTAATCTGAATTAATGTCATTCGGGGATGATTTCCCTTACTCACCATCATTCCAGTGAGGTCGCAGTGATTAACTGTATCTTCACTGCTTTTCCCAGCTCCCAAAGGCCTTCAATGCCCTGCGCTACCATGTCATCGTGCAACTTCTTGCGCTCCTGGAACGCCACCAAGGCGGCAGATGAAGGGGGCATACGTATGCTTTTGTCGGACATCTGAGGGTGAAAGTTGAAGGAATTGGGGATGCAACAAGGATTCTTAGAAGGATTCTTCCTGACATCGGACAATAAAACTAAGAATTAGCCATTTATGTAGAAGAAGAAATGCCAAAAGCTTCCAAAACTGTCCATGTCCAATTGGTTATCCATCGGTAATCAAATATGACAAAAAAAAAGGATTTAGTTCGATGATTGTCCCAGTCAAACCTCCATTTACATGATTTTATAGGGGAATTCCCAGCCAGCCGTGTTTTGATGACCGAAAGCGCATCAACCCCGATGGGGGAACAGGCCACCTCCCCATGCCACGCCTCATCATTGCGATAGCACAAGCCATTGAGGCCCTGTTCCATGCCACTGGTGAGGTCGGGAATGCCATACCTGACATTTGCAGCCAATGGTAGAACATCATGGTGTACATGTGTCCCATGCTTCCATGATAGTGGCCATAAAATAGGATAAATCCTGATGATCTTGAAAGTGGGGTGAATGGTCTGAAAATCACCTTTCCAATGATTGCATGCCATTTATATACGTGCCTTCAGTCCGGGATGGAATGATCTTCAGTCTATGTTACATCACACATTGACATCAATCCCCAACTGAAAAGCATTCCAACTGTCAACAACAATCAATCCATCAATGCAACCCAAGCGAACCCAATCCACTTTTATTCCATTGTCCGTATCCACATCCTACACCGATTTTTGAAGGCAAACCAAATTGCTAATTTTGCTGGCTAAATTTGCATCGTTGCAGGTTCAAGTCAAGTCCCATGTTTGATGATAGAAATGCTACGTTTTCCTGATTGTAGTCCTGTTCCCAAGCAACCCAAATCCCTCGCCATCCCAAGCCACAAATTTGTACTCCTTGGAAATCCTTTCTGCGGATTACATTCCCCGCTTAACTTCCAATACACTTGCTGCCATATGTCATGCAATGAACAAATTTCCAAATCCAGATGAATCCCTCTTGTTTCCTATCTATTTAGATATGCTATCCCCATCCCATCCCACCATCCTCCATCCCCCACCCCTGGGCCGCCCCCACCAGGTGAAGCTCCAGGCCATGGCGATGATCAGCCGCCACAACTCGTGGCCCTGGCGCGGCGAGCTCAGCAGCTTCCGGACGTCGCGGGACCTCGGGCGCAGGGCGGGAGAGTGTTGGGATCTGGCAAGGCCATGGGGTTTTTGTTGCTGCAAAGAGTTGAAGGTGGTGGTGATTTTTTACAGCCCCGGAATCTAAATGAAATCTATTAGATTGTATGTGCAACTATTCGATACAATGTTTCTTCTAACAAATTCTGCATTCTTCTTGACGAAAACATAGCCTTTGAGGGCACGAGACACATGGATTCTGATCTCTTCAAAAAAATATTGAAAGTTTGAAGAAAACAAAACCTCCAACCACCACGAGTTTCAACCCATCCCATCACCCCACCGGATCCACCAAGCGTCTCCGCCCCCGCCAGCGCCAGCCGCATCTTCCCCGTGGCCAAGGCGGAGCGCGAGCGCTCGATGGCCGCAACGGCGCCCTCCTGTTCGTAGAGACCCATGGCCTCATTGCGGTGGCTGGTGGCCACGAGGGTCGGTGGGGTGGTTGGATTTTCGTCCATTGGCAAATTATGGCAGATGATGGTAAGGAGGGTAAATGCTGGTAAATAGTAGCAAACCAGCGCTAAATCGAGCTGTTTTGCGAGGACAGTAAATCCAGATTTGGCAGGGATTTGGTTATATATAGTTTGGTGGTGGAATAGCTGTTTTTGTGCTCGGACAAAAAATGTGGCTACGCTTTCAAGAATTTGTCTTATAGGGAAACAATAAGCGGGCAAAACCTTGATGTTTGATGGTTGTAATCCTGCAAAAATCCTCTACTTTTTCAACTAGAAAAGGGCCAACCCGGGAACCTGGTTTCCGGCCCAATGACAGTACCTGTACAATTTGATCAACATTGGCAAGCAGTCAACCTTCTGATCAATGTTTACCAAGTCAGAATCCAAATTCCAAGTCCGACCACTTCATTGCGAAATATCTGTATTATTCCTTGCTCCAAATCTCTAGCAAAGATTTTTACAGATGCTCCCCATAAACCTGCAATAAGCTGCAACAACCCACGCTTTGTCTTTGATCATCAAGACAGGAAATCATATCATGATTATTCATAGATTGACCCAGATAAACTGGAGGCTCAAAGATGCGAAGCTCTGGCTATCAGTTGTCAGACATATTCATAGCTAAACTCTCCCATATTTCTCACCTTTTGACCACCAGCATCACTGCTGTGGTCCAAGGCACGTTGCTGGCGCCCAGCACGCTGTCGCGGAGGTGGAAGACCTCCTGCATCGGATAACCTCGGCTCCAGGCGGTGTCACTCAGGCGGGGGACGGGGTGGGGATGGGGGCGAGCTGTGCCAAGGCAATGGAAATGGCATGGGATGGAAAAACAAAAAGACTACGGAAAAAATGGAGGAACTTGATATAGCTGGATGTTTTTTTTTGCCAGATAGTGCTGGTTGGAACACGTTGGAACAATGAAAATTATCTTCATGGAAAATCATGGACAAATACGACATTCATCCTTTCCTATGAAAAAAATATGTCTGATTATGTCCGATTTTCCAGATCGTATTCTAAGAAAGGAATGAGGAAAATTCGGAAGTCCTGGTTGGATAATGTTGGGGATTTCATGTAGCAAAAAAAATCAAGCTATGACTATGACAAGGACTCACTATCAATCAGTCAATAGAAGTGGGGAGGTAACAAATGCATGCACCCACAACTAATTTGCCATCTCATGTCTATCTTCGGCAGGAAACACCACCATTCTTGGCTATATAAATCTGTTTGTCTCTGTTTATCTTCATATTGTTGGTTGAGAATTCGATGTGGGCGACCGAAAAAAGCCTACACCGGACGAAGCTGTCCGATCCTTCACTAGCACTTCTTCCACGAGAAAGCAAGATGTTGTCACTCTTGAAGATGCTTGTCTTGCAATTGGTGTTTTTCAAAGTAGTAGCAGAAGAAACAAGAATGGTTATAAATATACATAGAGAATCACATAAATATATAACTGTTTGAACGAAGACAGCAATCGGTGAGATTAGCCCATTCCTCCAAGCAATGTAAAGACTGCAGTTCATCAAGAGCCCCTCGCATTCACCCTGATCTCTGTGCGAGCACGCAATCTGATTTTTTTGTCAGCCCGAGAAAACGTTTATGGAATGCTTCCTTGGTCAGTGTCATTGCACTTGCCAGCTTTCCCAAACTGCCTTGCTCTGAAAGAACATGCACACGAGCCTCCAGCCGCTGTTGGCTGTACGAAAAAATACGAGGGCATTGGGCGATCAGCTTTACAGCACCTCTTGGTGACAAGAATGATTGCAGAAACTTCACCTTGAGCTTCAAGTTCTGATCGATACTGTAGCCAAGAATTGGAGGAAATGTAGCCACTGCCTTCGCAACCTGACTCTTTGTCAGACCCAAGTCTATCAACCATTGCACTGTGGGTTCCAGCTTCTGATCGATGCTGCAGCTAAGAATTGGAGGAGATGTAGCCACTGCCTTCGCAACCTGACTCTTTGTCAGACCCAAGTCTATCAACCACTGCACTGTGGGCTTCAAGTTCTGATCGATACTGCAGCCAAGAATTCGAACATGAGTGGCAATTGCCTTCGCAACCTGACTCTGTGTCAGACCCAAGTCTATCAACCATTGCACTGTGGGCTTCAAGTTCTGATCGATACTGTAGCCAAGAATTGAAGGAAATGTAGCTACTGCCTTCGCAACCTGACTCTTTGTCAGACCCAAGTCTATCAACCATTGCACTGTGGGTTTCAGGTTCTGATTGATACTGTAGCCAAGAATTCGAACATGAGTGGCAATTGCCTTCGCAACCTGACTCTTTGTCAGACCCAAGTCTATCAACCATTGCACTGTGGGCTTCAAGTTCTGATCGATGCTGCAGCCAAGAATTGGAGGAGATGAAGCCACTGCCTTCGCAACCTGACCCTTTGTCAGACCCAAATCTATCAACCATTGCACTGTGGGTTTCAAGTTCTGATCAATACTGTAGCCAAGAATCTGAGGAAAAGTGGCAATTGCCTTTGCAACCTGACTCTTTGTCAGCCCCAAGTCTATCAACCATTGCACTGTGGGCTTCAAGTTCTGATCGATGCTGCATCCAAGCATTTGAGGGTGAGTGGCCACTGCCTTCGCAACCTGACTCTTTGTCAGCCCCAAGTCCGACAACCATTGCACTGTGGGCTTCAAGTTCTGATCGATGCTGCAGCCAAGAATTTGCGGAAAAGTGGCAATTGCCTTCGCAACCTGACTCTTTGTCAGACCCAAATCTATCAACCATTGCATTTTGGGTTGCAATGTCCGCTCAATGGACATGCCACAAGATACTCCCTGCTGCAGCAACTTGCACTCTGTAGTGGCAAATCCTGCTGCAAACAAGAAATTCGATATTTCATCGGTTGTGTTGCTATCTCCTACCACTACCACTGAGCCTGCGAGCAGTTGTGCCTTGGATGAGAGTTTGATGATATCATTGCACTTCCGAATGTCCAATCGACTTGTTACTCTCGGATGCAGGAAACTCTTGAGTTCGGAAGCTTTCAGCTGGACGAAAATGTCCATCACAACAGTGGACAATGACTTCCCATTTCCTCGAGTCCAGGTGTCTACCTTCACCCAAATCACACGGTCTTCCAATGCCTTGCTGGTGGTGTGGCTGATGCGAATCACATACGACCCTGCCGGTGCATATTGCAACAGCGCTGCATTCTTCTTCCTATCTCTCTCCATCCCCTCCTTTTCCTCATGCCGCCAATATCCATCATATTCAACAAACAACGCAGCATCTTCATCTTTCAGCACCCCGTACAAACTCAAATCTGGTTCCAAATAGTTTCCACCCCACCCCTCTGGGGCTGGGAAGTTGCGGAACATCTCTTCGAGGGGTGCCGCTTCAGGCATCAACAAGGCGGCTACTTGCGAGAGCAACTCCGCCTCTGCCATGCTGTTCATCTGTTGCCGGGGCCATCCTTCAGGAAGCAATGGGGCAGTTGGGATAACACAATAATTTCGTTCAAAGGAGTTCGATTCAGTCGGTTTGTGGAAATAAAAGGTATTGTGTCATGTCCTAGCAAAAGATCCAACAGGAAGAGCCTAGTAATTTCACCACGGAAAATAATCGACAAAAAGCATTCAGACTCCCTCGTTTCAAAACACAAACCCCTGTTTCTCCTTGTTGCCACCACTGCGGCACCACAAATGCCATTGGCACCACCGCCATCAACACGACAAACAGAGTTCCCCGGCGCCCATGACACGGGAGCCGATGTGGCGCTGGGCCCTTCATGTCACACACCCCCAAGGACGGCCGATGATGGAGGGATTGGGCAGCCTGTGAGCCTAAGAGCCTGCTGGCAAGAGATCCTGATGGCAACGTGCACCCCCTTGTGTGAGAAGTGCTGACGTCCAGGACCCAGAACAAAGTAGGAAAAAACACCAAGGATTGAAGAAATTGCTGACCTTCGACATATTCCCAGACTTTGAAAGACTGGAATGAGGACCTCAACCCTGACAACCACACAAAGACCTTAGACGATTCCAATCTGCCAAGATCACCCCAGAAGCAGCAGCTCTGGCCAAGCAGCTCGAAAGGAGCCCCGGTTCTTGGTCTGGCAGCGCGCTGTAGTACCTGAAGCTCACTCAGACATGTCAACTCTGATCCCACATCTTTTGTCTGAGAAAAAGGTCTATCTGCAGTGCAGGGATCGTAATTGCAAAGATTTGGGGAAATGCTCTTTATTTGAGATCCCAACCCTACAAGATTCACGTGGTCGAAAATTGTCTTGAAGAGTGAAACCTCTACCGGCGCTCTTTCTGTTCCGTCTTCTTGGAGCACAATGGAATTGTGGAGTGGCGAGTGGTCAAAGCTAGAATCTACTCATTTGTTTATCCTCCACATGGCGGACAAAAGCATCAAAATCTCAATGGAATTTATGCAGTATGCAGTATGCCTTGAACTTGAAATCTGCCAAAGCAGATCAACCGCTGAAATCGGGCCATTCCCAACTTTTTCCATGTACCACTTCTCAAGTCATCCAAAAGATCCAAGGCCTCCGGTCCTCCCAGCTCCAGGACCTCTTGAAAACCAAGCGGCTGACACAGCTCCTCCAAGACTCCCTGCACTTTCCTACAGCGTGGACGCGGAAGTTGGCTAACCCCACTTGGGCTGGAAGGAAGACACATTCATACACTCGTCATTGGGTCAAAAGGGTGGACCTAATGGAGAGAAAATCTTCAACAGTTTGCTGTTCAGACTCTTCATAAAATGTCTATGGTTCAAGGAAACCAAAACATCTGCAATCTGCAGCACCCAATTGCTATCCCAAAGAATTGGATGATCCATCCTACAAACAAGAAGAATCTTTTGCCGTTGGTGTTCCAACCCAATGTACAACTCATGTGCAACTTCGAAATTCCAATGTAAATCATCAATGGTGTAACTCCAGTCACACACTGGCCACCACTTCATCCGCCCCAGCGTCTTCGGCAGCGTCCGCGGCCCGGCCGGGCCCTGCACGCGACCCAGGTAGCTCTCGCCGAACGGCGTAGTGGCCTTCCAAAGGGCGCTTCGACAGGTGGGGGGTTGGTGAAGCCTGCAGGGTGATGAACTTTGGAAAATAAGATGGAAAAAAAAAAAACAAAAAATGATGGATCTGGATCACGGTTGGGATATCCTGGCTTCAGTTTCTGTTGGTTGAGCATATTTGACGAGAACAAACAAATATCAGCCCACCTGTCGCCTGATTCTATTAACCAATAACCACTTACTAAGTGGGAGAGTTATACCGCCAGTATTGATCCGTTTTAACCATAAAATTATTGATTCTATCCCATATATAATTGATTGCTACATCCACAGCATTTGTCTCTATCAAGCACCACTGCAGTCCGTCACCTGGTTCAGCTCTCCCACGATGAAGAAGTTCTCCTTGCCCAACGCAGAGGCGTAGAAGCGCAGGTGCGTCGAAAGGTACGCCTTCAGTGGCACATGTGGCGTCATTGGAGGCCGCTTTTAACAGCATCTTCTACGAGAAATGACATCATTAGATCATTAGATGGAATTGTGATAAATTCTTGTCATATGTTCAATTTCCAAAGTTGATTCATGGATTCTCGATTCAGTTGCTTTACTTTTCCAATCTTCAATTCATCAAATTCTTCATCCCAAAAAATAAACATCAACTCTTCAACCCCTCGGTGAAACTCCACCCCCGCCCCCACCGTGAAGTCCGCCGTGACGTGCGAGGCCGCCGTGAGGCGGTAGCCGTCCAGGTCCACCTCGGCGATCCAGTACCTCGGTCACCGGGATGGCACAAGATGGCTTGGAGGTGGCAAAATTGGTCATTTCGACTTAGAATCTACAGAATATGTAGATAGAAAAGCTGGGTGATATACATAACATATAGAAAAGTTTGGTGATTTGGAAGCCAATGGAAGGAAGTTGGTCATGTAGCAAAGAGAACTGAAGAATATTATTGAAGACTTGGAAAGTAATGAGGGAGTCATGGACAAAGGAGAACTTGAGGGGCTGGTTTATGGGAAGATTGTTGGTCGGTCCGGAGGGACATAAGTTTGGAAACCGAAAAAAGATGATAGCAAAGCTAAGGACTGGTTGGATTAAATTGGGAATTAGGAATTGGGGAAAGGTTCATTGGCGCAGGTTGTTGATTGTTTTCAATGTCAACCATCCTTCAAAGAATTCTGGAAGTCAATTGGGATCGTCAGTCCATTTGGATAGAAAAGGCGACATGTGTGAAATCACAAACCAGTCACACATGTAAGACTTGAGGAAAGCCTAGCCTGGCCTTTTTGGGGATGAGTTCGAATGTCTTATTCTCCTTTGTGCTGGTGAAATACCGGATATTCATAGCGTAATTGAACATCCAACATTTGATTGGGAACTGTGCCCTTTTCTGCGTTATAATGCCCCACGGTTCAATGTTGGTTCACCCCCCCACCGAGTCATCAGAATCCAAGGGGCTTCAGCATGTTGGTGTACAGCTCTTGCAGCACGGGGTTCATTGTGTTCAGCTCAAAGGCTGTGTCCTATTCCGCCGGACTATGTCGGCGATTTCCCAATGTCCCTTGGAGCCCCAAGGAGCCCCAACAAGGCACGCTGGGAACAGTGGGGAAATGTTGGTATATGTTGGTATGGTTCAAGAATGGGTTGTGAATGGACCCTGAATCTTATTCTAGCTTTTCCTTGAAAAGCAATCAGTTCTGGGTTTGGAATTTTGAGCCATAGCCACAGCCTATAGCCATACTTGTGGACACCCAAAGTCACCTCTTCAAAACAACAAGTTCCATCATTCCACGACCCAGCTTTGGGAAGCCAACCCCCAAGCCATGTCTCCTGGAAGATCTCTGGGAAGAGCCTCAGGAGGTTCGGCTAAGCACTGCCCCCGAAGCCGGTGCTGTTCTGGACAGTTTGGGGGAAAGAGCGGTGGGATTCTTGAACAAGAATACTTGGTTCATGTTCAGCCCGGAACCCTGGATTTGCATCTTTAGTTTCTGTTCATTCAGGTATTTACCAAAGGTCCTCCCAATTGTCAGTCAAGAATAGGGTTCAGGAAGAATCTCCAGCTGGCGACTACAAAAATACATCTCCGTCAATCGTCGCCTGATTGCCGATTCCAACCATTTTATAGTGAAACCGAATCGATGAAAACAGTGTTGGTCAAAATCCCAGCATTATTAGACGATTAGAATCGCTAATCTGGTCAAAAACCCAGTATAAGATAGTATCAAATTGAATTCAAAGTCTTGCTAGACTTTCACATTTCAAACTGCCCCTTTCAATAGTCACAAAGTTCAACAATAAAACTTATCGCCACAAACACTAATGGTACTGGATCATTTGAGGAGGTCCCACCAATGACAAACAAATGAGCTCAGCAATCGTCAAATCAATCCAGAGATTATATAAGTTAATTATTCAGATTGATGTCATTGATCTGATATTAATTGATATCTAGTGATTTATGATCTGAAGGATATCAATGATTTCCTTGAATCATTTAGATCATCCATCATGAAGAGCATCAGTCATCGATCTAAGATATATAAGGATACCAAGAAATGTTGGATCATCATAAATCATCAATCAATATCTAAAACATTGTTGACATCATCCCGATCCTCCATCCAACAAGCCGTGCTGGGCACCCCCGACAACCCCGCTTCGATGGCCGTGGCGTTCTCCGCCGGAAGCGAGCGGAAGTCGCGGCCGCCGGGCCTGCCAGGTGGAAGGGTAGGAAGTCATGGAGAAACATCGAAACAAGCTTTAAGATGGAACATGAAGTCTAGATTGAACAATTAGATAGTTCGGATATGCTTAGATTTCTATTGTAGATTTTAGATAGGCTGTATATCGAAACTAAATTGGATATAATATGATATAATGATATATTGAACAATTCTATGACTGTTTCAATTATAGAATCATGTCATAATCGTAACAATCAACAAATATTGATAAGTTTAAATTATAATTGCTTTACATTGCTTTATAATACTGTCCTATTTCAAAGAACATCAACATCTTGCTTTGTCCAAAAAAGTATCCTTGCTCTGAATTCTCAACAACCATAGTGATTCCAACCCTATGTTTTTCCAGGCCATTCCACCGGATGGTCGCCTGTAGAGCTTGGCCGGGCCGCAGCGAGTGAAGAACGACTGGTGCCGCAGGAAGGACGGCAGCGAGTCGCCGAAGCCAAGGCGACCGCCTTGGTCACTGGGGGGTAATGCCCTTGGAAGATGTGGAGCAGCACGGAAGATGTGGATGAATCAAGAAAGCACTTGATGACTGATGAATCAAGAGTGAATCATGAATCCTTTAGGGAATGATTTATGATCAAGAAGTGGTTGAAGTTTGATTACAAATCAGGTCACTGTGACCAAGAAAACCAGATCTTGAACCTGCGACCTGGGATTTGAGGGGCAACGAAGACATCAAATTTCAAATGTTTGATCAGCAATTTGGATTTCATGTGATGAAGCGGAAATGAACTCCCTCAGTGTATGGATTCATTGAATCGCAACACTCTATGTAGACATCCCTTCAGAACTGTTGACACCAACAAATGGATCTGAAAAATGGATCCAGTGATCCAGTTGCATTGCTCAGAAGTGTTACCCTTTGGTTGTTTAGTTTAGCTATGGAAAATCACCTTCCTTAATAGATTTCACTGCGTAGATCATTAGATCATCATAAATCACAAATCAAATCATCGAACTAAATGGGCCATCTGCTGTGTTAAATAACCAGATGATATATGATGATATCACACCAAAAAAAAGTGCGTTGAAAAAGCTGAGGGTCAACCTTTTTACACCATCTCCAGTCCCCACACCAGACGGAGCCAAGCCACGTCCGAACTCGTTGAGAGGCGTCCCGCGTTCCGAGTCCCAGTAGGTCTCACCCGTCCTCAGTTGACATAGGAAGAGCCCAAAAAAAGATACGTCAGTTGCTTTGTTTCGCTGAGCTAGCTGTTGGATTTCATGGTGAATATCTATAGCTGGATAGGATTACAAACCAACAGAACTGGGCCAACTGGGGGCTTTTTGTCTTGAGGCGATGATTAATTCAAACAAATCTCTGAGGACTTCGGGATGGTTGATACATGTTAGCATTACATATTAGCTGAAAAGAAACTGAAACTCTGGTCCCAGTGGCTTTGAAGATGTGGCTGTGGCTTGGGGTTTTAAAACCAAAATTTGGCTGGTATAGTTGGATGTTCATCACACTGACCAATCATTTAAGGCATCTTAGAGGTCTTGACCCAGAGGGCAAGGGCCATGTTGGAGACGTCCAAAGGCCTTATTGCATTGAAAAGCAAAATGATAATTGAAAATCAACTTATCAACGACCCAATCAAACATCGCGGATTCTATGTCTTCCTCTCCAATAAAACTATTTTCGCGTGCATTCCTGGATTCCAACTTGGCAATGTCAGCCCAGTCATCCCTGGGCACGTACCCAGACTCACTGCGGTGAAGATAAAATTACTTTGCCCATTTCCCATTCTGACCACCATGGCAGCCGAGGCACGACAGGACGCAGTTGCTGACACCGTCCACACCGCTGTTGGCGCCCAGGTATTTCAAGCCGCCGCCGCAGGCGTGGTTCACTTGCCTCACTGCACCACGGGCTGGGGTCAACTGGGTACTCAGCAGGGTTGGCCTCCAAGGGCCACAACTAGTTGTAGTATCAGATTCGTATATGATTTGTTGGAAGTAGGAACTGGTAGGGGGCCCGGGATTGTAGGCTGAAAGTTCTGCTTGACTTTTGTCCATTTAGGTGTGACGTACATCAGAGGTGTAGAAGTTTGAGAGACATGGATCCAGAGGGATAGATCAGTCAAAACATATGCGAAGGCCCCAACAGGATATATTCATTGGGAAAATCACCTAAATCTTCAGCACATCATCTCAAACAAATGATTGTGAATCCAATTCAACTACTCCTACCAACCCAACCATCCCACCCAAACCACCTCAACTAAGTCAACATAGTCAACCCATCCCAGCCCAGCCCAACCCCCATCTTTTCCCGTCAGTCCCAGCAACACATCCAGGACCACCTTCAACCCCAAGGTGTGCGCATCGTGCACCAATTCTCTCAACAACTCCTGGAGAATCCATCTGGCTGAGGGCTCACTGGATCGATGTCAAAGGGATATGCAGAGAAAACCCTGGTTTTACCATGGTTTTACCATCACCATCCCATGGTAGGTTTGCTGTTGACAGACCCCCTACCACCATGTCTGGGAAACATTATCTATACAGTAATGATTTAGTTGTACCATCTTGAAAATGCGGTGAATCTACTTCGCTCTCGGCGCTCAAAGCTCCAGTTCAAGGAATCTATGTGGATACAGGAACCTGGATACGGGAGCAGTTTCCAGGAAAAGAACCAGTTTGGACGCATTGACAACCGAAATTGCCAGCACTTTTCCTGCTTCCCCAAAATTCATGCCTTTTTGACAAACTGTTTCCCCAACATCCCTCGTCCTTGTTGCCGAAGTTCGAGTCGATGCTGGTGAGGTCCTCGCAAAGTGCAAGCTCGGAAGGATCATCCAGGTGTTTTCATCACTCTTTACGTGAGGAAATGTCCAAGTTCCAAAAGCGCTCAGACGACCATGATGTTTGAGTTGATATGTTTGCCGAATCCTTTCTGGTATTTTACATATATGTTAGATATATGTTGGGTATGTAATCCATGATCCTAACATATATCTCTCCACAGTTCTACACCTCCATGGTATACCACCCATCTACCCTCGCAGCCAATGGCAGTCCGTTGTGCAGGAGCCATGATATTCTCCAGCACCTAGGGAGCAGCTTTTGATGGCGGCTGTAGATGCATGGACCACCAGAAATTTGGCTCAGAATCATGTCTGGTTTATGTATATACTTCTCAAACCCAAAAGATCCAAAAGAGTGCTTGTTGAACATGCAAACACGTCTAAACACATTTGTAGGCCCTGTGCAGAATAATGAAATGAAATCGAAATCATACTCTCTCTCTCTCTCACCTTGCTATCCCATCCCGAAAAGAACAACCCACCATCGGCCGAAAACCTCCCTTGACTCCAAGCGGCTGTTCAAGAAGATGGGCGACAAGGCCAGAACTGTGACCCCCAGATCTCTCAGATAGCCTGCAGCTGAGCTGCTTCATGGGTGGGAATGCAGTCGTGGGTGGGAGGGGCAAGGCCAAGGTCATGCGATGTCGCAGGAACCGGAATTGTTGCACCATGTCGGATGCATCCACACCCAACAACCCGAAGTCATGATGGCAGAAAATTACAGATCACTGACATCAACCCAAACGTCCCCAAAACAAATGTCACAAGCGGCATTCTCAAACATATCCAACTAATATATTTTCGGAAAATGACCCATGACATTTGGAAACGGGTATGACTCAAAACCCCGAAATCCCAATGGCATTCACTCCAAAATAGCTGGTTCTGTAGCCGTGTTCATCCCCATTTAGATGGGCATTGACACATCCGCGTATGTTTGATGCTCAACTTCCCATTTCTGTGTGATATGTATCTAAAACCCCCGGAGGCCAAGGCGCTCAGTCGTGACTTCACGCCGTGCAGGTCTCCGCCGTGGCGCCAGCGTTGGACGGACCTGAGGGCCAAAGGGGGCACGCAGAGGTTTTGGTGGTGGCAGTGCAACTTGTCAATAGCGATCCTACCAATTTCTGGTTCAGTATTCGTTGTGATTGTCTTGTTACGATTATCGATATGGTAGTCATTACAAGAAGCAACCAATCAATCTGATGAATCACAAAAAATCAATAGAATTCACCCTTCCTAAGCATCATTTATCAGCCGTTGTTGAGGTCGCTACATAACTCACCCAGCCTGGTATCATGAGTCAGATACACCGAGGAACAACTGCTTGATTCATCGTGATTCTGGTTTTTGGTGTTGCACGATCATGAATCATGATCAATTGAAAATTGAAACCTACTTGCACCCAACTCTCTTTTCAATCCGCCAGAAATGAATGAATCACAAGCCAATTCATGGAGAAATCCTTCTAAGCTCAGTCATTGAGGTGCCATGTTTACTATGCCGCATAATTGGATTTCGGTGCTTCCAACCAACCCATCCAAAAAAAGAATTGCAGTAGCCGCTTGGGATCATCATCACAAATTAAACTTGGAAATGAATGAAAAGGAAATTTGTTTGCAACCAGCCAGTAATTGCAACTCCCGTCCATGTGCCCAACCATTGAGATTCCCCGACCAGGGTTTCTTGGACTTCAACTGCTCCCGCTGGAAATCAGGGATGTTACCTGAGCAGCGGTGGCTAGTGGCATGGCGTATGGGAAACAAAGCGGGCTGGTTACAACACCTCGTAGTAAACTGTCAGCACGGGAAATCCTTTAAGATTCCAACATCAGGACTTTGGAGTATTGCACTTCGAGTCTCTCTTTTGCTCCTAATTCTGACCAAAATCCACGGTGTTGGGGTCTTGCAACTGTGACCAGAATGAAAACATCTGATTGCAAAAAGCCTGCGGTGTGACTGCTGCTGATATGCTGAAAGCGGCTCAACTGTCGGACAAAAACACCTAACGAATCATTTACCACACCCATCAAGAGAAGAAAGAGCGAAATGCCAAACAGGGCAGCAGTTGGAAAGACCACCATGGGCGGAATTGAAACATCAAAATAGCAGTCTGCTAGTACCTATAGGAAGTACCTATGAGCTTGCACAAGGATGGAAGGCGCGCCTTTTTCCAGAACAAAACACGCCGGTAGAATACTTCTTCGGCCAGAGAAATCATGCTGAGTAACTGGGGAAGACGATCCTGCTCTGCCAAAACGTTCAAGCGTTGCTCCAGCCGCTGCTGGCTGTAAGAAAAGATTCGGGGACAGCGGGCGATCACTCCCTCAACAACTCTGGGGGGGAGAAAGGATCGCAAGACCTTCGCTTTAGGAGTCAGGTTGTTGTCTATGCTGTGCCAAAGTATTGGAGGAAAATCTGCCACTGCCTTCACAACTTGACTTTTAGTCAGCCCCAAGTCTGAGAACCACTGCACAGTAGGCTTTAAGTTCTGCTTGATGCTCAGGCCAAGAATTTGAGGATGAGTGGCCACTGCCTTTGCAACTTGACTTTTAGTCAACCCAAAATCCAAGAACCACTGTACAGTGGGTTTGAGATTCTGCTCGATGCTAAGGCCAAGCATTTGGGGATGGGTGGCAATTGCCTTTGCAACTTGACTCTTTGCCAGCCCTAAGTCCAAGAACCACTGCACAGTGGGTTTCGAGTTCTGCTCAATGCTAAGGCAAAGTATTTGGGGATAGGTGGCAGTTGCCTTTGCAACTTGACTTTTAGTCAGCCCGAAATCCAAGAACCACTGTAGGGTTGGCTTCAGACTCTGCTCGATGCTGTGGCCAAGAACTGAAGGACAAGCAACGATTGCCTTCGCAGTTTCCCTTTTAGTCAGCCCCAAATCCAAGAACCACTGCACCGTGGGTTTCAAGTTCTGCTTGATGCTATAGCCAAGGATTTGAGGACAAGTGGACACTGCCTTTGCAACTTGACTCTTTGTCAGCCCTAAGTCCAAGAACCACTGCACAGTAGGCTTTAAGTTCTGCTCAATGCTAAGGCAAAGTATTTGGGGATAGGTGGCAGTTGCCTTTGCAACTTGACTTTTAGTCAGCCCAAAATCCAAGAACCACTGTACAGTGGGTTTCAGATTCTGCTCGATGCTAAGGCTAAGGATTGGAGGAAAATCTGCCACTGCCTTCGCAACTTGACGCTTTGTCAGTCCCAAGCCCAGCAGCCACTGTAGTTTCTGTAGAGTCCTTTTTATAGATATCCCACCCACTAGAGCCCGTTTTTGCATGAGGTCAATGTCCTGAGGTTCGAACCCATCAGCATTCAAATATTGCCAAATCTCTTTTGCAGTGTTGCCTTTTTTCATGACCACTGTTGCTTCACGAAACTCTTGCGCAGATGGGGAAATCACAATGCGTTTCTTTTTCCGTAAATGTCTTTCCAGACATGCATACACACTCGGATCCAAGGCATGTTGAAGTCTAGGCACAGTTTCCTCTAAAGCGATATCCAAAGCCCTGGAAAGCGCTAGGTGATCCCCTCGGCGCCAAGTGTTGATGCTGATGCTTAGAATCTGTCCATCCAGCTGAGATCTACCCGCGTGGCCGATGCGAACTACAAAGGAACCTTCAGGCACCATTTCCAACAAGGCCGCATTCTTTTGCAAGTCCCTCTTCATGCCTTCCTTTGTCGCATGCCGATAATATCCATCATACTCCAGGAACAGCGCTGCATTCTTATCTTTGAACACCCCGTAAGCCGTCAGGTCTGGCTCCAAATAGTTTCCACCCCACCCCTCCGGCGATTTGAAGCTCCGAAACATCTCTCCCACCGGCACATCGGGCATCAACAGCTCCCCCAACGGCGCCAGCAACTCCGCCTCCGCGACGCTGCCAGCACCTTTCCGTGGCCAGCCTTGTTGCCACCAAAAGGGTGGTGATCGCAGTGCCAAGCGGCTGAAACGCCTCCATTGTACTGTAGAGCAGCACCATCGAACAGGTATCAAGGCCTTCATGTCTAAAGTTCGAAGACACCGTAGCAGCTTGAGAATTAAGTCTAGACTGCACTTGTGTATTCAGGAAGATGTGGGAAGTCATGACAAAATCTTAGAAAAAGTTGATAACTTTCTTCCACGTCCTGAGAACACCTCCAGGACAAAGCAACAGCTGCTCAGAAGCTGCCAATCACCCCCAAATACAGTACTCAAATGACAACAATCCAGCACATCAAGAGGGAAAAAATCACCTTTCCAGGGATTCCAAAAATGACAACAACCCTGCACTTCAAGAGGGAAAACATATTTCCAAGGTAATCCACCACCATCCACCATCCAAGTCAATCCCAACCCAAAGCTGCCCATGGTATCTCGCCACTGCAGCTGCCGGGTTACTGTTGTCGTTGGTGATGTCGCCATTGGCAAAGCGGTCCACCAGGATGCTATAGAAGACCTAGAAGGTATGTCGTCACCAGTTTTGTAATTCCAAGTTGGTTCTCTATCCTAAAGCATGTCAAATCCTCTAGGATATACAGCAATGACACACTACCCAAAAAAAAATACCTCAGAAAATCCCATCCATCAAAGGAAAGTTGATAGACTCACATAAAATCCCGCCCGTCCTCTACCACCCATCCATCCATCCACCAATCCCATCCTACCAGCTGCTGGCAGCGCCTCATCCTCCCACGACTTGGGCGACGCTTCTCGCTCGAACTCGGTGGAGGTGAAGCTCGCCTCGCCTTCGCCTTGGCTGCAGGGAGGTTGGTGGGCAATGGAATGTTCAAAGGGTACAACATCCAGTGGTTGCGGATCTAAGTGATGCCAAATCATGGCCAATTCGGGTGTTTAATAGGTGGTGCTGCTGTTTCTCGGATGTTTTGGTGCTCAGTTTTTCCGTGGGGGGAGAAACATGTCTTGACAAGTGACTCAGGTCACTACCCTTTTTGGCAGCTCCTAGATCCTGGAAAAACCCTTCCTTCTGGCCATACCAAAAAGCTTCACTGGAGTTGTTCATAATAAATGGGCACATACAAACATCCTCGTCCATATATGGTAACATCCGGCAAATTCTTCTTCAAAACCAATAAGGTTTCAAGCAACCTCCCAATCATTCAGGGGCATTCAATCAACCCCGCCAGTTGAGATTCGCCATTCTATCTGGTTCTTGGTGGTTACTAAGCCCATAATAAACCCAAACATTATTGGGGACCGTTGGGGGCCCACCTTGGGGGGGGGTAAATCCTGATGAATCACCCCATCATCCCAACATCCCAAAACCCATCGCAGCCGGAGCCACTCATCCGTCGTCGGCTCCAATCCAACAGGTCCTGCAAGGTCAACGAGTCCTCCTGGGCGACGCGCTTGGCTTTGCAAGCGACGGGCGACCTGAAATGGGGACACCAATGGACCCACGAGACATGGTCATTGCTTACAGTAGATATGTATTTTCAGTAACAACTAAAGCATCCAATTTCTGCGGGGCCCTTGTGTATCAAATACCATTCATTCAGCATTTGGAGCAAATATCCAATTTCTAGCAATACTGATCACCAGTTTGGGTGCCTCCAATAGTACTTCCTTCCAAAACATCCCAACCGACCCCCCCAAACCACCCTGGCTCCTCAGCCCCCAAATAGAAGGGCGACGCCATGGTACTGCCTGCCATATGCGCCTCCTGCAGGGTGCCGCAGGGTGATCTCTGGTGGGGGGATGATCCTCCCATTTGTTTAGGTAGGATATGTTAGGAGGTAAACCCCCCAAAAAAAATAGCACGTGGAGGTTTCCTAAAATAGGGGTACCCCCAAATCATCCATTTATAGATGGATTTTCCATGACATAAACCATCCATTTTTGGGTACCTCCATTTTAGGAAACCCCCATGTGGAAACACCACCCAAGCAGCTTTCCATTTGGGGAGATGCACTTCGTCGTGATTTTCTTAAAGGAAAAAACATCAACATTCAAAGTTCTCTGGAAACATCATCTATTTCGCTGCAGAGATACGGAATCTGCCGCGCCGTAATCAGGCTTTCATGCATAGCCAAATCTCGAAAACGCCAAGCAGTGCATGGTTTTGAAGCCGATAACAAAACGCTTCCTATCTCCCCAAATAGACCAACCAACCATCATCTATATGGATCATATCAATTGCATCTCTGTATCTATAGTTGTTACACTCGGACTCTTGATGAAAATCACAGAACATCATTCTGTCTCTAATTCTTGAGATGAATCTCATCTTTCGCCATATTCCCATTCAAAAACGGGCATCAAATCTCTGATGGTCACCAGCCATTGCGGGACAAAATCTCCTCAAGGGTCATGGGTCGAGGACTGCACGTTCGCAACGCCGCAGTGGTTGTGGTGGTAGTGCCTGCGGGTGATATGATAGCCTCATAGACTCATAGCCATAGGATACTATAGGTGGAAGTTAGAACATAGACATCCTGAGAATAATTTTTTAGCAGCGCATAATATAAGAGTATATAAGACTCCCAGAAATAGTGATTCTGATTTAAGAATATGACTTTTACATACTTTTACAATTGAAAGTCTTAGAAACAGTGATCAAAAACACGGTGAATCCGTGTATCAATGAAGCACCGGCGCCTTCCACGTGCACGTGCTCAGGGGCACAGCGGCTCAGGTCCGACGTCACGGTGTAGTTCAGGAAGAGGTCGTTGAACAACACGCAGCCTCAGGAGGAAACTCAGCAGCCACTGGACATGGAGATGTACCCAAGGCAGCACAAAGATGCTTGGGATTTCTTGGGAACAAGATGAGACCCCCCAGTTGTAACTTGGTTGTAAACCAATTCACTATAGTGATATATTCATATATATATATATATATTATATCCCCCTCATCAACCCCAGTTGAGCAAGTTTTTTATCGGGTCTCACTTTGTATGAAAACCATCCGTTTTCTGAACCCTTCACAATTCCAAACCACCGCCCCAGGCGCAGGTTCGGTTGTTGCCGCTCTCCACGAAATTCACCTTGCGGTGGCAGCAGCTGCAGCTGCCGCAGCTGCTCATCTCGGTGGACTGGTCGTTCTCCTTTCGGTGGCTGGGTGGCTGGGATGGTGGGAGGGATGGGTAGGTGGGAAATGGAAAAAAATTGGGATTTCACCAGGCAAAATAGGAGTTTTAAGGTGTTTGAAGTGGAACTGATCTTGGGTTTGTCTGAAACAATTGGGCGACTACTTCTGAGATTTGATGGTTTGTGATATGGTTTGACGTCACTTTCTGTATTAAAATGGCCACTTTGAGGTACACCCCATGTTCAAACACATCCAAATTGTGGAGAGGACTCATGAACCATGACAATGTATTGATGATGTCTGCAATATGGTTCGATAACCTGGGCCTGCATGGGTATTTCTCCTCACCAAAGACACGGTGACCGTCATGAACCTCCTTGCAAATCGGTTTCATAATCTTCATGGCCCATCAGCTCAGCACTAAAGGCTTAGGAACCAGTTGAAACACTCATTTAGGTTCAGGGGTGGGACAATAGTCACAATAACAATAACAAACATATCAACAATAAAAATAATGTGTCATCGTCATTGGTATTTCAAATGTACAACAAATCTGTGTCCCCACCACCTTGTTCATCCTCCACCAATCGTCCAGGCTTCACCACCAAACCCCACCCCCAACTGCCGCGCCTTGTACTCGGTGCATCCGTCCACTCCGACGGTGCGACACCACTCCTGATCCTCTCCAGTGCGGAAGCCATGGCATTTCCACTCAGCTTTGGCGTCCTGAGCTCGTTGCATTCATGCTCATCCCAGTTGACCACTGGCTAATTTGGAAAAAACATGTCAACCAACATGTCAACCTGGGATTTTTCTAGAAACTGCTTGGTTTATTGAAAGGTTCCCTCATAACAAATGGAAACTTCAATGGTACCCTCCGGTGTCATCCAAACGTGGCCGGCTGGGAAAATCCCCCCGTGGCCAAGTCGCCGGAATGCATCGAGGTGCCGCCGTGGTGCCTTGGGACTGTGGAACCAACGGCACCGTAGTGGGAAAGGTAGTTGTGGATGTTGACCCCCCCCAGGTCATAGATGGTATTGGGCAACTTTTGAAGGTTTCACCGTATCTTGAACTTGGATCTCTGTTCATGTGGACAATAAATTTCAAGCACTTGCATGAGAAGTCTCAACAGAAATCTGGCGCTGGTTCTCCCATCACACAGCGCGTCTTCCAAAGCCAGCATCTCTCTGGGGCACTTGCCATCACCAGGGTTTCCAGTTGTAGACTAAATCAGCAACCCGGAAAGATATGGCAGGTTTGTCTGAAAAATAGGGTACCCCAAAATTTGATAGCTTGTCGTTAGTTTCCCTATAAACATTGCCATGTGTCGTTTGCAGACCCCATTTTCAGACAAACCCATATTTGGTAAACATCTCCATTACATCTCATTAGATTCCCATTGTATATAGTTATTAACATATCCCCACTATTGCTACCTGTATATCAGCCACAAAATCCATTGTTTAGTGGTTAAATCATTTAAAATCCATCTTGTTGGATGATGAAATCCCCCATTTTTGCTACTTTAATCCCATCTGTTCCCCAGTTCCATGGATCATTCTATTCCGCAGTTCTTGATGTTCCATGGATATTTCCATGAAACCCCACTAATTGAATCCCACTAACTCTTACGGATCCAGCCCGAGGTACAGAAATGGTTCAGCCACACCTCCTGCGCGAACTCCGCGCCGCTGGCCACGGCCTCGTTCTCCGTCCAGCGGCCCCGCGAGAGCATCCACTGCCGCGAGGCTTCGGAACCCGACCTGGGCGGAGGATCCTCCAAGTCTCATGGGAAAAATGGTATTTGGAGGATCTTGGAGGATCATCTGGTTATATAATAATGTATTATATATATATATATATAATGTTATATACTTAGGATGGGCTATAAATTCCAAGTATCCATGTTATCTGGGACATCTAGGCGTTAAATGTCTGCTATGAAAGAAAAATGGATGAAACATGTTGGAATTCCGGTACGTTTTCTTTGCTTGGGTGGATGTCTTGTTGATATTTGTCTGGTGTTGGCCGTCCACTTCCAAACTGGTCAACACCACAGAGCTCTCAGGGAGTTCCATAAGTTTCTCCACGTCTGGTGGATCAACACATACGAGAGCCAGGTGTTCAAACCCCAAGAACTCGGAAGATTACCATCCTCATCCCGGTGCATTCAAACGATCTTCCACAACAAACTAACTACACCCAAAAAAGGTGGATGAGATTGCTCATCCCTTCCAAGTCCTTCCATTTTCACGCCTTCAAGTCATTTTCCCCGTGATTCTCAGTGTATTTTGGCATTCCAAGTGATCACCAACCAGTTCATTCACCCATCACTGCTTCCCAAGCCACAGATAAGGCTCCACATCAAAGGTCGTGCTGCGACTGTCAAAGCTGGGGAGGTTGTACAGCAACTCACGCTTCGGATGAGTGCCTTAAGGCTGGGGCGATGGTAAGGGGGAACACGTGCAGAAGTGGGAGAAAGTCTAGAAGTCACATGTTGGTTCGTCCGTCATGTGATCTGAAATAATAAGTGAATCCACAAGAAATGGTTCAGAATGGGTAGGGATGGGTGTGGGTAAAGGTAAACAATGCCACCAACCAAGGGCATGCCCAAAAATGCCCCAGTAGCTCGTTAGAAAGCCGTGAAAAAGACTCAGGAAAAACACAGGATGTTGATGTATTGTTGCCAGGTGAATCTCTCAAACCTCAAGAGGCCTTATTGAAGTCTCTCAGACCCTCGATGTCACAGAAATACTACAGGAAAATGCGAGAAAGACCATCGTGATTGATCGTTAAAACCCAGGAACCCATGATTGATGGTAAAAAACAGGCAAAAATCCCATGGTTTCCCGCAAAACTTACCCACCCCAGTGATCGTGGCATCAAGGCACCATAGGACTTCTTCCAACTGCCTGTAGGATGCGGTGCCGTGCTGAATTTGGCGGGGCCATTTAGACGTTGCTTAAACTTAGGGACTTCCCCAACCATGTGATTTGTCCCTACTCAAAACGCACATGTTGGTTTTTGTTGGGGGGGACCCCCTAAATTCTCATTCTATGAACCCCCTCATTTCCAAACACCTAATCCAGATGCCCCTGTTTTGGGGGGGGTGAATGGGTGTGGATTCGTCGGGCGTAAAGCTGCCAAGAGAAGATGAAGCACAAGAACAGATCATGGGGGAATCTAACGGATAAACAGCAAGACAAGGCAATGGCTACATTGGCAATACGTTGCCAATAATTCCATGAGATGACAGAAAATGATAGCACTGAGATGGAGAGATGACCGTTGGCCCTCCGGAAATCAATAATGGCAATTGAAAATCCCCGAACTAAGTGGAGGTTTGTAGCTGGGAAAATCATCGAACGAAATGGAGGATTTTCCAGCACGCCATGGTTGATCACCGGAGGGTAACCGCTGGAACGCCAACCACTTGGAAGTGCAGTTCCAGTTACAAGTGGATAAAAACAAAAACTATACTTCTATGGTTTCTATGTATCTATAATATATATACATATATATATATATGTATATATGTATATATATATATATATGTATATATATACATATATATATATATACATATATATATATATACATATATATATATGTATATATATATATGTATATATATATATATGTATATATATATATGTATACACACATAGTGTACCCATGTCTAACCTCAACTGCATCCCCATCCCATCTCATCCCCACCTGCGTAGGGCGCGAATTTGGCCCTTGTATATTTGGACAGCGACACGTTGGAGGCCCAGGTGAAATGCCCCACTTTTTCCATGGCGCCCTGGTCGGCGTGGGAGCCGTGGTTTCCGAAGGGAGGGCCAAAGTTTCAACGAAAATTGGATGTAACTGGGAAACATCAGGATTTAAGTTTTTTTGGGTGGGATTTAGATGTGATTTATCAACTCATATAAATTAAGATGTTACATGTTGTTTGTGATAGGGATAAAGTGGGTATATAAATGGGAAAAAAATGAGACGCTGAACCAACGAAGGTTGTTTATATAATGTGTGCATCCAATCACATAAAATTGAAGTTTTACCAACAAAAACCATGAAATTGTTAAACAACCAATAGGCAAATCGCAAATAGCTGGGGGGTTCCACCAACCTTAAAACTGGAGGCATTCCCCCAGAAACCCTGGTGATCTGGAGTGAATCTGTTCATTTTCAGGGGTCCCATTTCGGTGTGGAGATTAAGGGGAAAGGGATTCATCATCCAAGTTTTGAGTTCCCAATTCTTTCCCACAGACGCCAATAATGTTCGAAACTCCTCCATTTGCTCTAGTCTAGTGAAGTTCATGGGTGTCGGGGCTGCCGGGATTTGTTTGGACATGCACCTTGGCCTGTTGGTAAAACTCCTTGAGTTGGAAAAATATAGGAAAAAAACAAGTTTCCTGGCATCACTTCAAATCTACCCAAAAATCATCCAAACTGATGATCCAAACTTATCGCACTGGAACTGTAGCTCAAGTCATTGGGTGTCCAAAAGAAAAGGGAGATGGTTGGAACAAAATAGTGTCGCTTGCCAAAAGCAAGCAATCCTATGTCTAGCCTTGAAATCACCCAAAAAGTCACGCGAAATATCCATCCCATGACATCACCCATCTATTGTAAGCCAAAACTCCATAAGAATCCGGAGTTGATCCCATCAAACTCCATATATAGTGACATATCTATATAATATAAAATCCATAACAATCCACAAATCAGGCCAAAGTCCAAGAAAAATTCACAAGTCCAATCCATGATAATCAGCTAAAGTCCAAGAAAAAATCGAAAAGTCTCCCAGGGCTCTCTGGCACCCCTCCATCCAGCAGCCATCCCAACCTCCACCAGGCTCCAGTCGTTGAACTCACCGCGGAGGTACATGCTGCCGTGCCACGAAGCCAGGCAGGGCTTCCCAACTGACCACGAGGCGGTGGGAATGCAGAAATATGGAGGTTTCCTAAGTCCTGGAGGTACCCTCCAAATCATCCAAGTCAGACCATGACTTAGTAAACGGAGGGTGACTTGGGGATCCTCCATTTCAAGAAATCCTCATGTGATTATCTTGACTTCTTTGCAGGATTATAGTGCCTTGTACTTTTGGACATGTCCATCAATAGCGACAGATTTCCCGTCCACAGAGATGCCACTTCTTCCTGCGAATGCTGCGTTGCCCCCCAAAGGCCTTCCTCGGAGACGCAGTCGCCCACCACGAAGCTGGCGCTCTGAGCCGCGTGGTACTGCACCAGCACCGGCACGTTCAACTCGCTGGCCTTGGGGTGGGGAAGGATGTGACAGGGGAAAATGGTGGGAAAAAATGTGGGTGATGGAAAACTTACATAAAGAACGAATTGGGATGAATGGATGGATTTGTTCTTGGGATGTGGGTGATGGAGAAATGTATGGCAAATGGTGAGAACATGTGATGGGAACTGGGATCAATGAGGTAAATGGATGGCTTTTTTCCACGGAGAATTTGATGGGAGATGAATGATGATTGACTTAAGGATTAACTTGGAAAGCCAAAATCGACATGCAAGAGTTAATTGATTCATGGGAACTGTTAAACTACGAGTACTGGGAAGAATGGGAATTCTTGTTCCATGAATGAAAAGAAAAGATATTGCCTCGAATATTCTCATATTCTCTCCACCCCATCCGAGTTTTCGCCATCCACCAGAAATGGCCCATCCATGGCCCCCATCCAACCATCGGATCGCCAGGACACCCAGAGACTGACGTTTTCGAACGGGAGCCACTCCGTCCAGTTGCTCCCGAGATTCTGCACGCGCATCCACTTGGCGCCCGTGGCGCGGTGGCACAGCCTGGGGACCAGGGAGACATCGGACGTCGGGAGCCTTTGAAGATGGGGGATTTAGGGGAGTTTTCATGGGAACAGGATGAGTCATGAGTCAGAAATAATGAATTTCCCACATCTATCTTAGTTTACAGCAGGAGGGAAGTGTATAAACTCCATCCACTTAAAGCAACTAGAATGACAATGGCAGTCGCCTATAGATTTGTTGGTATGTATGGATGCGGATCCTGTTGTTTTCACCTTCCCAGTCAACCCTTGGTACTGCAACGATCCCCAACATTGAGCTGTACTTCTCTAAAGAGAGAGAGAGAGAGCATCTTTGGGAGCCTCAACTCGTGTGAAAAAATCTAGCAATGTCTGTTGAAATCGTATGCAATCCAATAGTGTGTTTTCAATGACATTAGAATCAAGAATGGTTCTTAACCCATGCTCAGCCGTGATTCTTGGATTATGTGAAGTTGTCATGTTATCTCCCACTATTTACCGGTCCCGGATTTGGACATCTCCTCGTTGTTTCCCAACGGAAATCCCATGCCCAGCGACTTGGTGCGGTTCTGGCAGATCAATCCAGCCATCGAGGGATGCCTTGGGCGTGTGCGAAGCGGTGGCTGGGCAGGAAACCTGGGAGTAGAATTAAAAATTGATTGTAATGATAGTGATTGTAATAGTAGGTTTAAGAAAACAAATGTTGAATAAATATCACTATTTATTGTTATATATCTTATTGTTGTTGGTGATATCAAATGATATTTAAGAAGGATGATGATACTTATAATGTATAATCGTAGTAATTCTTCTCATCACATGTTTTCCATCATCAATGACATTTCATGGCCTGTCAAATTGGGGGAATGGTGAGGATAAAGGATGATCTTGATGACGCTACCTGGGAGGATCACTCCACTCAATTTCTGCTCAATATGTTTGGTAGCCAAATCCTTCCCATCTACAAATGGATTATAACTATGGCTATAAACTTATGAATGATCTACTTACGATCCTTGGGGCTGATCCTGCAACTAGGAATGCTCAAAGAAACAGCATCTTTGCCCTATAACTTCGGTCTATCTTCACTTCAGTTTGCCCAAGGACACAAACGTCAAACTTGGGCACCAAAAACCAGAAAATCCTACAAGTACCCAACATGACCATTTCAAGATTATTTGGATTTTGACTCATCCCGAAAAATTGCACGAAACCTTCCAAAAAAGAAACATGGTACACCTCCTGACTTCCCAGCATCCCACCATCTCTGTACCAAAGCACCCCTCGCTGATGGCACCACTGGAACGATCCAACAAGAACTGCGAACCTCGGAGCCGGTGGCCTCTGCTCCAAGGAGATGATCAAATCGGTGAAGACAGCAACCAGCCAGGGAATTTCTAGGGGGTTCAACATGTTTCAACTGCTTCGCAAAAAGCGACTCATTCACACATGGCTTTGTCTGAACATAGGCTACCCCCCATTCCAATGGATTCTTATCATCTCCCCATGAAGGTGGCCATAACTGGGCCGCTAGATCCGCCAAGGGAACGGAAAGCCGAGCGCAGCTTGCTGCCTTCCATGTCTTTGGCATCCTCACCCACCTGCAGCGAGGGCAGGGAAGGGCTTGTTTGGGGAGAAGTCTATGGGGATAGAAACGAACAGACAATCGAAAAAAAATTGCCATTTCATGGGGATATACTGTAGGGATACATTGACATGGAAAAAATATAATAGAATGGGGATCTAATTGGAATATAATGGGAATGCAATGGGATGGATAATGCATATATTATATATGTATATATCAGCGCTACCATGATGTGTGGGTATCTCCATGAGTGGGCGATACCTATTTCTTATGGCAATCGCAATTGGGAAATATTAGGAAAATGATGAGGAACCATGGGATTTGGGGGTGCCCTATCTTCAGACAAACCCACTTGGCTAGTCATAGATCCCCCCAATAAAAACAACGGATATGATGGGGAATGCAGCCAACAAACATGGGGGAGTTACCAAGATTCGTGTGGCTAGTCTTGGATACCAACCGCAAAAAACGTTAGATCCTGACCAACCCCATCAAGTTGGGGATATCACAGGTCTGACAAGTCGTAGAGACACCAGACATAGGGAGATTCACCTCAATTTTCAGCTGGGGTAATAAAATAATAGCATGTCTCCACAGCCATCAGGTTTCATAGAGTTGGATGCAGGGGATCTGATAGCAACACCAATATGTGGATGTCAAAAAAAAACTTGGATACTCCTAAGGCTCTGTTTGTTTGAGCCGGATAGAGATACATAGTTCCTTAGCTTCTCTGACACCCTACCAAGCGTTCCCTCCTTTTAGATGAGCATCCCAGATATAATAACCATATCTTCTAATCTGCATGTATATGAGATGTATACCCCGGCAAAATACATGGCATATCAATACAATTATATATTATGATAGCCAGTTGAATGGTGATTTTCAAAGTTAAAACCAGATTTGGGAAGCTCTAAACTTGGAGGCGCAACCCCACCAGAGACATCTTGCCCAAACCTCGATGGTGTAGAAGCCTTCCTCCGCTTCGCTGGCCTCTCTGCAAGGTCACTGGGCTATGGTAAAAGCTTCATGGAATGATGGGAGGCCCTCATTTTTTTGGAATCCACCGCATGATTGTTGCCATTACCATTTCTTTGGAGGATTAAAAAACACAAAATTTTCTTTCGGAAGCAAATCATCCCATGATTCTTCTGTTGGAGATCCAGCGAATTCTCCCCATGCCTGTGGCAAATCGATCAGCAGCTCTTGGGGCATTTCCAATAGGGTTCTCAAAAATACCTTCAGTTGATCCACGACAGGTCTTTTTTGAGTTGGCCTCATTATATGCCATTCCTGAAACATGTCAAAACATGTGACTTCTTCGATATCTTCACAAGAAATCAGTTCTAATTGGGGACTTGACTATCAGACAACTAGCGGTGGTACCTAAGTTGATCAGCAATCTCCAAATAGGTGTTGAAAAATCCTGCCCCCAGTCGTCTGCCTCCATCTCCAAGACCACTTCATCACCTGAGAAGGAACAGCATGTTGGCTTCAACAGATATCTCAAGGCAAAGGATAAAGATTTTTGTTTGTGCTTGGTGAGCTTTTTGTGGCAAACGATATGGATGAGAATTGAATTGTTTGAATGATGGTTGAATTGTGAATCTACTTTTTAGCTCAGGAAACATCTCCCAAGTCGCAACTATTTCCCACTTCACAACAATATCACTACCTACAAAAAGGTGAACAACCATATTATAGCGTGGCAAAAAGTGTGAACCAGCTACATATCCGAATTGTTGGGGGTCTTCAAGATGCCTTTGTCAATCTGTAGAGGGAAATGGTTGTTGTTTCTGTTAGTAGGAGGGGCTTCCTTCCCATTCTGAAAGGGGGCTGCTCTACTATATCAATGGAGTTTTCCAGCTTTCTAGTAGATATTGGTCAAACTTGCGCACACCCCAAGATCTGGATGCTTTTTTTGGTTGTTGGTTTCAACCCATGAAGACCAAAACCGCCAGATTGCTAATGGGTTGGATTTCTGTACCAATGACTTGCTGGTGCTTCGTAAGAATGGGGGAATGATCTACCAAGCACCAGTAACCGAGGTCCCCCAATTCCCTGCCAAGCACCAGTACGATGATCGAAGAAAGAACCGCTGTTTTTTGGAACCAGACTACCCATCTTTCGCCGGTGAAATTCCTGCTGCATGTCAAATCCTCATGTGTTTGTTGGAAAAAAAACATCCTGGTCAAATCACCTCTACCTTTTCCTGCCACAACTTGAGAGTATCTACCGAAGCCAAAATCACACAAGTGGGTTTGTCTGAAGATATGGTGTCCAAAATCCTCTGGTTGATCACAATTGTCTCATTGAAAGGGAATGTTGGGGTACATTATAGTTATGCCCAAGGTAAAAATTAACCCATCAAACAGGTGTCCCTCACTTAGCAATCCTTTGTGGATCTGGAATGTCGTCCCCGTTATTTGATGGCGATAAACTAAACTCCCCATACGTAAATCCCCGGTGTCAACAACAATTATAATCACCAACCACTATATCTCCCAAGGTCTTCCCATTATAGATTCTTCACTGTAATATCCCAATATTCCCCAATCAACATGAGGGCTAACTCCCCCAGCACCCCCCATTTGTGGCGAACCCCAAAACCCCAACACGGAGCCGCCATCGCATCCCAGGAACAACTCAGGGGGTTCAAACATCTGAAGTTCTCCAACTTCCCCGTGGTCACCTGTACTGATCCCGGGTCGAGATGTCTGTCTTGGAGCTGACGTATTGGTCGATACTGCCAGGATGGTTGCGAAATCTGACGCACCAGGCAGGGTCACTATTGAGATTCCTATGAAACACTGCAAATAATCAGATGATAATGGGATGTCTTCCATCTACCAACTGGTGTAGGATTTCGCAACCATCCACGGTATGTCACTGAGTTCCTTAACCCCAAATTGGGTGTGTTTCAGCAAGAACAATGGATGACCGTCATATTTCACGAATGAACAGTCAGAGATTTCTGAGTGATTTCATGAATCAAAATTCGGAAGTATCATCATAACCACCAAAATGTATGAAAATTGTCGATAGACGCTTGGTGGGCTGAAAAATTGGCTGAGTTCACTCATCAACTCTGGGGAATTCATGATGGATGTCATCCACAAGAGTTGATTGGGATCATGACCGCTGTTGATTCGTACAGCGCCTGGAAAAAAACAATACCTGAAAGTGCAAGGAATTGCAAGTGCTTCATCGTCACCATGGGCAACTCACCCAAATTAGACATCTCTTCTTGGATATGATGCCCCGTTGTCTAGAAATATCTTCTAATTATTGTTCAGACTTCTTCCAAAGAATATCATCCGGTGTATTACCTAATCTAGTTTGGTTCTCCAGCTCCCAAAATCCCCAGATGCCCCAGCTCTCAAACCTTGCCATTCAAGAACAGGTAGTCCAACACCGCGGGTTGCATTGGACGGTCGAATTTGACCTTGGTACCAAGAAAGGGCCCAAAAACTAGGATGTTAGGGTATAATAGTCCTTAATAACCCTTAAAAAGATAGAAAAGTAAAATCCCACTGAAACAGTGATAAATCAATGCAAATCATTAAACTCTATCTTTTTGGGGGTTACTAAAAGCATCCCTGTGAAAATGCAGGGTTGGAGAGGGTTTTTTGCAAGTTTCCCCCTGAAATCGTGCTGCGGGAATGATTTTCGCTGTCAATATGGTCAATCTTCTCGATTGAAATGGGGAATGTGTTGCAGATTGAAATGGTCCATGTACCGACTATCACCAAATATCACCAAATGGTTTGCTGAAATGGTTCACAAAAGAGGATAGAAAAGTAAAATATTCGACCTAAACAATAGTGATGTTGCCTTCCATATACAGATATAGATGTGATATAGATACAGATATTAGATATAGATATAGATATAGACATTACTTTTCCATCTATTTGATGCCTTTCTATCACCATTCATCTCCATGCAATTCCCGTCCAAGGCACTCGCAGCGCCACCTTGAAGCTGCTGCCCGTGGGCCACGCCACTTTGGCGCCGTGCTTTGGAAACACCGACAGCACCACCTGGGGGCCCGGGCCCAGGGCCGGGCCCTGATGGATGTTTGGTGTTTGATATGGTGAGATGATGGGATTTCATGGATTTTTTTACCAACATGAAATGGAATGTTTGATATTTAGAGATTCTTGGAAAGGAAGACGTTAACAACTTTATATTGTATGTCAAACCATTATAGAGTAAAACTGTTCTAGAGATGCTGAATGAGATTGGGAATGTAGCAACCTCCAAGAACATGCAGAATTCAATAGAATCCAAACGTAAGATAGTGGTAAATCGCTGAAATCTGCATCGTTTTCGGGGTTACTATGGACGATTCAGAGGTTAGAATAAATGCATTAAATCCCTGCTTTTCATGGTATATCAACCCATGTTTTGACCAAGACATTCTCCATGTCCTCTGACACGAGGATCATCCTCAAATAGAAACTGACGAACATCGTTACACCAAAGCTAAGGATCCAAATTTTTCAAACCATTCCATTGCAGCACCCCGCAAAACGATAGAAAAGTAAAATCCTACTACAACAGTGGTAAATCAGTCAACTCTATTTTCGTATGGGTGATTCCTATTTATATACCAATCCTACTACAATAATGGCGAATTATCACTGTTCCGCATCTTTTGGGGAAGTACCATCTAATATACCAGCTGACAGTTATCCAAAATTCGCAGGCAACTCGAGCAAAATCCATATCATTGGTCTTTTAGTCCAGAATCCATGGGAAGACGACCCTCCTGTAAACTAACATAGGTGTGGCAAACCCAACATAAATGTAGATCATATTCCGAACGGCTTTCCCCATGGCTTTTCCACATCGTCTTGTAAACGTTTACCCCGGGATGTACATCATCATCTCCCAAGAATTGGATGATTTTGCCCATTCAAAGTCCATTTACATAGGATAATTCCATGATTTCCCCATGAAATCCAGGGTAACCATCCACATTTGATGGAAACATAACAACATGTGTTTCATCGTCCACAACCCAGCCACAGGTGGTAAGGTAACCACCGGCGCAGGCACCTGCCAGGACTGAAGGGGATGTTTTCCAAGCCAAGTTGTGGCCATTTGAAGAGGAAAAATTCAGATCATGAAGGGAACAACACATTTACCCTGTGGTAAACTAACATAACTATGGAAAATTACATTTTTTATTGGGTAAAACAACCATAAATGGCAATTTTAAATAGCTATCATGTTCCAATAAAGTGTATCATCATCCAATAAAGATTGATATAAAATTGCATAAAGATGGGTAAAAAGGCCATTTCAAGAGGGAAAATGATGATAAAGATTGGTAAAATGACCATAAATATCTATGTTATCCATCTGTGTCAGAAAATTCATGATCTTATCAAAATGGATAGTAAATAAGATTTCTCTGCTTTCGGAAATATCTTCAGAGGCGGGAATCTTGATCCATGTTGGATGGATTTTGAGAACTCTAATAGGGAAAATGATGAAAATCCCTTGGGTTCTGGGATACCCTTTTGCACAGACAAAACCAGATATGTTCAAAGGATTCCTGATCCATTTCAGATTGATGAATTGAGAGGTGAGAATCTTCATGCACGTTGGATGAATCTTGAGAGCTGGAAATCTCGATGCATCTCTTGATGCCTGATAGCTTGAGTTTCAACCAATCTTCTGCAGCTGAACATGTTTCATATCAAAAAAAAAAACATTGGAACCACCAGATCCCCACATCTCAACAGAGTTTCCCTTGGATTCTCCATGATGTTTATTCATTGTTTCCCAACAAAATCAACTCCATCGGATTTTCCATGTTTTTCACGGATGTTTCACCCAAAGAAATACCTCTCTCACCCCATCCCCTTGGATTCCCAACAAAGATTCCCCAGTCGCAGTGGATTTCCCATTGGTCAAATCAGCCAAATCATCGACTCGGCAAATCAAGGGTTAATAACCCCCTATGAAATTAAGCAAACAACAATCAATCATCATTCATCAGGTATAATTATCCTCATATCTTTGGTGGTTGAACCACCACAAAACCATATCAGACCCCCCAAAAGTCTCAAGCTTCCAGTCCCCTGGGTCTCCCCGGCCAACACCAGCGCTTCCAAGGGTTGCAGCTCGCGACGAATTTGGCCCGCGGGATTGACGGTGAACACCTGTCCCAGTGGTGGTGCCCCAGGTGGTGAAATTTGTTGTTGTTTTAACCGCTAGAAATGGTGGATTTAACCGATTTAAGCACTAGATGTGGGATTAAACCAGGAAAAAATATGGATCACACTCACAATGTGGAAAAACACCATCAAAACCGGTGATTTTACCACTAAAATTGGGAGATTCACCACTAACAATTGTGATTTAACCAGCAAAAAAATGCATTTTCCAGTAAAGAGGGTGGATTTAACCGGCAGACATGGTGGATTGATCTCTCAGGTGATTTGGAATGTGCTTCACGGAGAAATATCCCTCTTTAAATACGGGGCAACAAAACTGTTTTATAACATGTCATCAAATAGAATGAAAGAAAAAAAGAACGACTCCTATTTTCGCCCAAACGCCATTGACCGGTGTAGCTAATCCTTCGTCTTGTTTCCAACCATCCGAATGCATTTGACTCAAGCTTCTCGTGCGGCTTAACCTTTTGCTGTAAGTCACAGTGGTTCTCCATTCCCTAAAACCTCCGAAGAAAAGGACTATATAAATTCAGATTTGAAAACAATATCGGTGGGGGGAACTCTTAATAGTTCCTTGGCTCCCGATTAAAGGGAAATGGATCGAACCATAGTTCCCCCCCATTCACCGCCGGATATCATCCATCTTTGGTTCATCAACATCATAATCGTCGCCTCCTCGCTCGCGACCACCGCGTTGCTCAGCGTGGTCCCAGCGCTCCAGGGGACGCTGATGGTCACGTCCTTGGTGCCTCGGCCCGTTGGGTGCCCGCCATGGGGGCTGTTTGGACCTGGCAAAAATGGGGGCAGTTCACCGGCAAAAATGGGGATTTACATGGATTTATAGGATTTAACTATCAAAATGTAGGGTTTAACTATGAAAATATAGGGTTTAACTATGAAAGTATAGGGTTTGACTATGAAAATATAGGGTTTAACTATGAAAATATAGGGGTTAACTATGAAAATCTAGGGTTTAACTATGAAAATATAGGGTTTAACTATGAAAATATAGGGTTTAACTATGAAAGTATAGGGTTTAACTATGAAAGTATAGGGTTTAACTATGAAAATCTAGGGTTTAACTCCACTAAAAGTATGGTGATTGATAGTTGATTTATAATGTGGAGTTAACAGACAACAATGGGAAATTCGCCAACCGATGTGTCAAAATGAGGACTTAACTATCGAAATTGGATTAAACTCCACTAATTGTGGGACATTCCCCAACAAAAAATGCGGATTTTAGAGTTTATGTATGATAGCTGTGTTGGGTTTATAATAGCATAACTGAAGAACCTGTTCAGATCACCATTTTCCATGATTAAGTGCCCATGATAGGTACAAATGTCCTTTATTTTGATGCGTCCAATCCAATAGATCCCTATAAAGATCCCAGTTTAGTCCCATTAAGTGCCTACTTATGGGTGCAGCCCAGGAATCGTTTAGTGGATAATAACCAAGCATGATACCCCAGTGATATATGGAAATTCCCATGAATATCCTTAGTTGGATTGATGGGTTCTAACTATGGGTTATGTTCACCACTTACGACATATCGAAATATCACAATATCCCCATTCTCATCCCATGATTAGTTTATAACCCCTATAAATTCCCAGTTTATTCCTACAAAGTCCCTACTACTAACCTGAAAATAGCGGTTATCATACGGCCAGCTATGGGGATGATTAATCCCTATTAATCAATCCCTATAAATCACCAATCCAGTTATAACCATCCCCACTACCCCAATGTTTGATAATTCAGTCACTCAAGTGCCCATTGTTGATGGCTATTATATCCCATTGACCATATATTCACGATAAAGAGCGATTATGCAAGTAGCATTGCGCTTTTCTATAAAATCCAGATATATATATATATATAGAATATACCCATGATATCCCCATATTGATCCCTCTCAAATACGGAATGTCTTACAATCCCCCCGTCGCCCAAGTTGCTGTTCTGATGGAAGTTCGCCAGCACCACCAGCCGCGTTTCAGTTGTGCATCCACGCTCGAAGACCAGGACGTCTGGGATCTGCGGTTCTGGCGTAGTCACCTGGCGATGTCAAGGGACTGGGAGGACGCCCCGTCACCGGGGGGAAATGGAGGGAAAATGGTAGGAAGATGGTAGGAAGATGGTGGGAAAATGGGAACAACTGATGCGTTTAGGGGGTGTCTGAAGGGACAGAAATGGGTGGTTGGTTTGAAGCAATTGAAAAATGAGAATTTGAGGGATTGCTCAATCAGCCAAATGCTGCATTTCTCTAAGATGTCACCGACGCGAACGGAGATAAAAACCTCGAAAAGTCAGACGGAAAAACATGTCTGTCCTATATACATGTGTATATAGTCATCCTGGAGTAGATAGAATATGGAAATTTCAAAAAACCTCACTAAAATGGGAAGACGCCTGAAATCTCTATCTACTTCAGGATGATCATGTATAGGAATCGCGAAAGGATACACCGTTTGATGATCAGCTCCAGTATGAAAATCCATGGCATTGGATGCCCCCAATTTGTAACTTGGATCAGATTTCATGATCTCACCAGGCCATTCGTGGTGAATCAACCCTCCTTCAACAAAAAACTACTAAAAATCTTTGTTTCAAACCGCAACAAATCATGGATAATCCAAGGAATCTATCAAAAATATATCTACAAAATATGGTAGTTATCCACGAATCCATCCAGGATCCATCCATCCATGATCTCCAAATCCGTTCGTAGATGGTATACCCTGCCTGGTCGCACATTTCCGAGCCAAAGGACCCGAAGTAGGCCTTCGGAACGAGGCCGTCAGACCGGGTCTGTAGGGATACAGGGATACCAACAAAATACTGGGAGGCCCATGGATATCGAGATTTTTTTGTAAGGAACATATTTAATGAGATATAGATATATATATATATACTATGATGGCGAATTTTGGATGGGATATACTGAGATATGTTTTATTGGAATCCCAAAATTAGATAGAAAAGTTGAAGGTATCATCGAACTACCTGGAAACACGTTCTGCATCCTGCATCTTTGGGGGGATTTCTATAGGGGTAATCCATTGGGATTGCGGATGCCCAAGAAAAATGTTGCCATTTCGGGAAAATGCCAACAATCCATGGAATTTGGGGGGCAGAGAAGATATGTATATTTACATATAAAGAAACACGAAAAAATAGGAAAGTAAAATCCAAACCTAAAGTAGTGGTGAACAACGATTCTATCTTTTTGTGGGGTACTACAAACTAATGGCCACTATGATGAATATGTCGATGTACGCTATGATAGGTGATGATATGAATATGTAAGTTAAGTATCTATACATGTGTATTTACATGAACGAATAAACAAACTAATAGAAGCCGAGAAGTGAATAAATGGACAGATGTAGCAAATAAAGAAATATAATAGCCGGGATGACCATCCATCAGGGGAACTGCGATAGAAACATGATGCAACCAGCTAGACTGGGGGTCTGAAAATCAGAGACGCGAAAAGATACTCCCTGAGGCACTGACATTCTAAAAAGCCTCTCTCAAAGAAGCACCCCACATTCTGACTCCTAAAAAGACTCTGTCTTATCATGAAGAATCAAGCGCATGGGTTTGTCTAGAAGTGGGCTATATGCAAGAATTACGGGGAAAATGAACATCGAAAACCTTGAGATTTCGGAGTCCGCAACAAACCAGACAAGCCCAAATATAGTTTTGCCTAAAAATTGGGGATCATCCTCAAATTGCTACAAGTCGGGGCCCCCTAAGTAGTTGGTTTATACCCACCTTGCAGCCATATTTTGCTAATCACATCTCCATGACTTGTCAATTCACTCCACATATTGCTGGTAATGTCCCAAAGATTCCGTGGATTCTATATGACTCTACTCTCTCGGTATTTAACATAGCCATGGAAAATGGCCCGTTCATAGATCATTTCTGATGCTTTTACCCACAAAAAATGGTGATTTTCCACTTCGCAACCTGTCAAATAACCAAAGGGGAAGTGCGAAAATGATGGTAAACCCATCAGATTCCATATAGATTCCCTATAGATTCCATAGATTCAAAGTCCACCAATGATGGTAAAGTCCATCACCGCGCCTCCCGCAGGCCGTTCAGTCGCGCGATGTAATGATAGGACTCCGAAGTCATGTCCTGAGAGCGGAGCGGGGGGGGATGGATTCCATGGATCCAGGGATCCTGTGTTGATCGTTATCACCCCACTGAAAGTGTCGTTCTTTGATACTAAAAGCCGTGAAAACTATGCTATGTTCAATGTTCATCTATTTTCTTGATACTTAGCCCCAGAAAAAATGTTGTGTTCTTGATATTATGAATTGTCGGGTTGACAAGTTATGGGACAAACATTGTCGTTTTAGCAGTGAAAGCAGCCCGCGTTTGTCGCTGGGATCTGGGGATTGGCCTGGATTTCCCGGGGGTAATTAGCAGTTGTTGCAATAGTTAAAAGTTGAGGTGTACTTACAATGATCAACTCTTCCAATTATTGTAAGGCGTTCATCGACCAATTCTCTTGGAATAGTTAATGTCTTGTCCACTTTTGGCTGTCATGGGGGCAGCCGTTTCATGTGGCCCTTGCCAACGACCTTTTGCCGTAAATCTCCAGCGCACCCATCGTCACCTGTTTTAAAGGAAATGCTTTTGGACGTCAGCTTCACCGCAAGACAGACAATTTCGCTGTTGGATTCCAACGAGCAAGATGCCCTTCATCGTTGGCAGCTACAGCTACATCTGATCACCCAGGTGGCCAAGTCTGTGAGAATGGCCACTGCTTTGCGTGGACTATTTCCATGCCGCATCTTCACGAGCCTTCAGGTTTCTCCGGAGCTGGCATGAAGCAAAATCCAATTTCAAAGTCACAGCTGCGGGGAAGCGGATTGAGAAATCACGGCAAAACAGCCCTGACAGCAAGAGCTTCCCAGTCCGGCTGGATCCTTGGGAGCCAAACTGCATGTTGCAGACGCGCAACAAGCGGTTCGTCTCCCAAGGATTCAGCCACCGGTTCTGAGATGCGCCATCTCCAAGCATTGGAAGCTTTTTGTCAAGTTGCAAGTTCTTCAAGTTTGCTCATCTCGACCTCCCACAGTTCCAGTCCAACAGTTCCAAGTAGTTTCCCTTCTGTCCACTGATGGGTCAGCTGCCCACTGGGCGATTCGACACTCAACTGCTGTCTATTTGGACCACAACAAGCGGCCTACTGGCACAGTTTCATGCGAGTTCAGTGCAAAGTTCACGAAGAAAAGGAAATCCTTCCATTCAGAACATAGCATTGCGGCCCAACTATAACTTGAAGTTTGCGGGAATGGAGATGGGAAGCACTGCGAGATCAGAACAAAAAAAAACATACAAAGATGATGTGCAACTTGTCCCAGGTACCAACAAGTTCCAACGTGTCCCAACTTGTCCCAAAACCCAAAAAGGCAATCACCACAGCACCAACCGAGCCACGAAGTTGTCGTTATCTGCAGGGTTGCCACCTGCGGGGCTGCTGATCAAATGGCTTGGTTTTTACTGCTTTCCTCCCAACCTGCAGCAACAGATGCGGCTGATTCAAACTCTCATCGCCGCTTCTCAGGGCTCAAAGTCTTCGTTTCATATATCAACCCGATCATGTCCGATATCCCGTCTAAACCCATCATTGCCACATATTCTTAGTACCTAAACCCATCATTATCTCATCTAAATTTACTGAAGCCAATATTTCCCCCCATGTGTTCAACATGTTTACCGAATATCATGATCCAAATCACTCAAAATACGTCAGTTTCCTCCACATCATCATCAATTTTTTACCTCAGATCACCCTTAAATATTCACAATGAACCATCTATTTCCTCCATTTTCCTCCATTTTCCTCCATTTTCTCATGTTTTCCCCCATTTTCCTTCATTTTTTCCATTTTTCTCCATTTTCCCATGTTTTCACCCATGTTTTCCCATGTTTTCCCCACGTTTTCCCCACGTTTTCCCTACGTTTTCCCCACGTCCCCGGCCCGGTGCCTGGCTGCGTGGGCACCGCGCGCCAGGCCATCGACGGGCTCAGCTCCTCCCGGGACCAGCCGTCCAAGGCGCTGCCCGGCGTGTCCAGGTCCTGCTCGTCGCCTGGGATGGATGGAACTTCCTGGGTGTTAAAATCCAACTGGGTGTTTTCTTGGATGCAGGCAGTTGGCTCTCACACTTTTGATGTCACTCGATGACAGCTCAAGGGCGCTGATGAGCCCAGATGTCCAAGACACTCAGATGTGTCTCTGATACACACTGCATGATGTACATAGGATGCATGTATCTTAACACGCCCCCTTGGCATAAAGATGCATTTATCTTTGATGCCACAACTGATACAAAAGGTTTCAANGATGCATGTATCTTAACACGCCCCCTTGGCATAAAGATGCATTTATCTTTGATGCCACAACTGATACAAAAGGTTTCAAATAACTGCAATTGATGTTGAGTGATGAGCACTACTGATCTTTCCACTACTGATGCAACTGCATTAGATGTCCACTACAAAATCTATACAAGATGCTTGGAGAGGATGGCACCTGTACAGCTAGAAGCTGATGTCGCTACCAAGATGTGCACTTGATGCATTCAGCTATCCAGATCGATGAATTAATGATGCCTCTCAGCTCTCAATACCTGATGTTCCCGACCAGTCATCTTTCGATGTTCTATGGGTGATGCACGTTCACCATGTTGAGGGGCACAGAGATGGTGCCGTCGGGATGCTCGATGGTGATTCCATCTTCAGCCAAGATGTCACCTGAGTCTGCCTCAATCTCCATCGCCGTAGATGGATTGATGTCATCCTGATGCCCTGGGACACAAGGACGACTGGATGGGCTTCTTGGTGGATAGTCCTTGATGGACTCTTCCATATTCTTCATGATGTATTTTGCATGGTCGATGTGACCTCGATACCTTGCTCCATCTTTGTTCACTGGTGCCTTGATGGAGATGCCCAGCTTGATGCATGCTTTC
>BGPT01001339.1:0-104281 GCA_003297045.1 Symbiodinium sp. clade C Y103
GATCTATGAAATCAGAGAACAAGTCGAGCCTAGGGAATGGCAACGTGAGTTCTGGGTCCAATTCCCCAGGTACTGGTTAGCGAAAGATATCCCGGATCCATTTACAGAGCAGGCCATCGCAAATAATGCCAAAAGAAGAATAGCAGAGCGAAGTGCAACAGAGATACGCACTGGCTCAGCACATGGATCAAGGAGAACCATAACGCAGACCCCCAGGGAACAGCAGATGCGAGATCCAGAACTCCTAAAGGGAGAGGAAAACATCAATAGCTGCCGCTGTCCTCTATCCAAATGCACATGAGGACACTCAGAAAACCTGGTGTCCCAAACGGCCATAGGCGGTGTACAGTAGCATACGAGGGAGTACAGGCGGATCCTAAAAAAGCATGCCTAGCTGACACACATGGCGATTTCATGAGCCGACAAACGGTAAAGTTAATGCAAATGCAGCAGGTGCCCCTACTCATCATATCTGCTAGCTCAAAGATGCATGTTCTCCTGTTTCCCTCAACGTGCGGGCTTGATCCCCCCCTCTTTCCCTTGCTCTCTTTCCCTTGCTCTCTTTACCTTCTCTTTACGTTGGCTCTCTCCCTGTTCTTCGCTTGCCACTCCTGCCCTTCCTGCCCGGTTTTGTTGGGTTTGTTGGGTTTGTTGTGATTGTTGTGATTGTTCTGGTGCCGTGTTGGGGGAATTGTTGCCGCTCAAAGGAACTTCGGAGCCGATTAGTTGGTGCCAAAGTGCACGTAGGTAGCCATGGAATGCGACCTACAACGTGAACCCGCTCGGCCTGTGTAGACAAATGAGCGATCACCTGAAGCGACTCTCTGTGGCGATTCGAACCGCATAGAAGGCAGAAGAAGAGGAAAGAGATAGGGACTAACGAGCCAATAAATGGCACCTCACATAGTGAGATAGCCTCTCCGCTCGGTTGGGGAAGGCATATAGCCGACCAAGTACTCCTACTTCCCTTATAGGAGCACCTCACCTTAGCACTGGCCAAATGAGGTACCCTACTTGTGGCTCGGAGGCGGCAAGTCTTGGCTATCCCCGGCTTATCTCAGCAGTGTGAGCCACCATACCATTGACAGCAATGCCAGGAGCCAACAACCCAAAGAATCAAAGAACCTAACACTCAATATCAGTATCGGCAAGAAGAAAACAGAAGCCTCACTACGGCCTACAAAGGACATAGCCTTAGCACTTGTGGCTCGGAGGCGGCAAGTCCCGGCATGTCCCGTGAGGTGAAATCAGGTGAATACAATTCACCCATTGTTCGGAAGCTGCAAGACCCAACACCTTCTGTCCCTTGCGTCACTACCTCGTTACACGATGTAGCGATGCAATGGTAGGAAGCGGTTGCAAACATACAACCATGAGCAAGTCATCGGGAAGCTTGACCGATGACGAAACCACCAGTACGGACAGGAAGAAACTGCAAAGAAAATAGGAAACAGACTGAAAAGGTACGAATGTTCACTGCAATGAAGCACACAAAAAGGAGCAGATGAAGATTAATCATCTGCACTGGACTTGCGACAAAACATGGAGTATTGCAAAGTCGGTGGCACTATGGGGTTTGGCTATAGCCTAAAGTATGGGTGAGGAGATCATCTTGGGCTGCCTCAGCTCGGTGAGTGGATCCTCCCCGTACTAGGCTGTGNCTCTGAAGAAACCAATCGAGTCCTACACATATGGGAACACACAGACTTAGCTGCCACACCGAATGAAAGGTGAATATGGTTTGAGCCGGTCAGCTTTACAATTTTCAAATGGCTTATTGTCTCGGCGGCCTTATGACAGGGAGCGGCTTTCCCTGTTTTCTATATTCTCTGTGCGGCCTGGCTGAGACCTTCGATCGAAATTTTTCTGCTGCTTCCCCCCGTGGGGTACGGGGCATGAAGCATGGCACCAAGCGATCTCAGCTGTCTGGTGTACGCCATCGGATGTCCTACGTTGCATGAATACTCTTTGGCGGGGAAGCGCTTATGTTGTGGGAGGACGTCTTGCTTTCTTGCACTACGCCCTCTCAAGTATTCTGATTTTGGACGACTGCGATGGCTTTTACACTACCTCATTGCAGGCCAGTACTGAGAGCCGGGCNGATTTTGGACGACTGCGATGGCTTTTACACTACCTCATTGCAGGCCAGTACTGAGAGCCGGGCGATAGGTTATTTCCATTTTGGTCTCACCTTTGGGTGTCTTTATTTTAGTTTCATTTCATTGACAAGCGACACAGGCCTTGTGCCAGCGTGCGCTTATTCCGAGCAAAAAAAAAGGGGGGAAAGTGCTTCGGTTCCGTGTTGGGACAGAAGGAGCTGCCAGAGTCACCTCCTTGACTGTGACCACTTATAATGAGAAGGAGAGAAAAGTGGATTGTGAAGAATTAAGAAGGGTAGTATTACCGCCAATTTAGAATGAGAAGCGTCAGTTATTTTTGTAAGCTTGTAAAAGTATTTTGCATGATTTTGTAAACTAGTTGGGTGTCGCACAGTGATGCTCGATTTTTCCTGGCCGTGCGGGAGTTGTGCTCGGGAAGCTTCACGGATGGGTGATAATGAAGTCATGCTCACGTAAGCCAATGCAACCGGCAGGCCTGTACCGCATGAGAGGTATGAGCCGCAAACTGTTGACAATGTTGAACGATTGTATCGGAGTAAAACCTCTGCATCCCCAACCTTAGAAGCCTTGCCTCGTGCATTTAGCTTACGTCAATGCCGTTTGGGATCCCCGACTGGTATTCTCTTGCTGAGATGCAGAGGGTCTAGCCCCTGGTAAGTTGGAAAAAAAAAATAGCGAGACAAAATAGCCAGACAATGAAAATGGGGTTGGACCCTGAATTTTATCAAATGAATATGAAAAAATGCGACATAGTGGGTTGCACCCCTTTTATTTTAACAAAAAAGCGGAAGGTTTATGCGCACAAAGTTTTTACAGATATCTTTCGCGTGCATCAAAAAATGCTGTGAATTTTTCCGGAAACCACAAAAAAAAACAACAACATAATGATGCAAATGGGACAGCCCGGCAACATAGCCCGGAGTAAAATCTGTGTCCCTCCTGGTTAAAAGACCAAATCTCATTGAATCTGTTTTAACTGCAACTTCTTCTTCACCGGTATGAACGAAATTCTGAAATAAAATGGAATAAAAAATATTGATTCATTCAGTAGTCATAACTTTGTTCTAATAAATCGTTGACAGAATCCAGCACGGAGATGTAGGAATACAAGGACTAGTAACTAGTGTCATCAGATGCCAAGGGAAAAACATTGCGATTAAATCCAGGGGTCCAAGTTGCTGGTTTGTAATCATAATTAGACGTATTCCTCACGGGGAAGGGGTTCACAGGCCTGGCAATTTTGAGGGGCCCGACCTTTGGACTAACCATGTGACCCCAAAGGTTGGAAACTCAGCAAACGAAGGGCGAATGAGGGGTGAACTTCAACATGAAAAAAGTCCGAATGGCTACCTCGGCTACCTTGGATTCTATTCATTCAGATGTGCACCCTGGTGGGCACCCCCAACATTTTATCCTGGGGTCTAGCTTTTTTGGGGGTCGACCCCCCCTGCCACTTTCCAACGGGGGTCTTTGGGTGCTGCTGTGGTAATGCGCCCAGCTTTTGCCGACCCAGCAGTTGTTGAGCAGGTAATCGACGAGCTAGGTGTTGGTTATCCCAGTTCTGGCACAGCAAGGTTGATAACTGCTAATGGGACATTGTTGATTCGGAAGGCCCGTGAGGTCCGGGCACGCACTGACGAGTGAGGTTGCCAACGCACTCACAGCGTTGAGTTTTTGACAAAATGCCGCGGAGTGGTCAAGCGGAGTTTGTTCTGTCTTTCCTTTTTCTAGAACGACACCAGAAGCCAGCGGGGAGGGCAGCAATGACGTTTCCGAAGCTGACCCGGAGATCTGCCGGTGGAGGTTGAGCCTGTTGACCACGGCTACTGCTGTGAGCCGTTAACCAAGCAACCAACCAACAGGGTGAAAAACAGGGCCGAAAAAATACGGCGACGAATTTGCGTGGAAAACTAGACGAATTCAACCTCCGTTTCTGATTGATTTTTTTGTGGGACGCCCGAAAGCGGGATGGGGAGCCTGGTGACCCTGTCGCGGGGCGTCCATGAGAGTTGCTTTCTTCTTTGATCGGCTTCAGTGGCAGGGTTTTTACATTTGCATGCTTGAACATGTACATGTGTGGATATGTCACGACATCTAGCTTGCTGACTCAAGATGCAGCTGGAGATGGATAAGGACGCAGTTAAAGACGGATAAGATGGGCAACGCTTGGAATGAACCTGTTTCAAGAAAGTAAGACATCTCAGGTAGATGTGCAGCATGTCAGTCACGGGTTTCATGTCCTTCCCAGGTCTAGATGAAAAAAAATTAGACGAAAAATTTGTGCGAATGAATTTCAATTTTCAAGACCAATCAATTGTCAGACAATGAATGGCAGATCTCATTTCGGGCGAAACCCATGTCGCAAGAGCGGCCCGCAGCTGCTGTCAAGTACTTGGTAGACACAGCATGACACAGCCAGTTCTGACAAGTTTCAGGTCATGATTTCATGTATTTCATTTGATCCAGATTCAATCCTTTCGCTCGATTCAGGTTGTAACAGGCCAGAAGCGAAACCAGAATAAACCGGTGCGGTCCCACAAGGCAGAACCACTGAGATTTCTTTGGTGTTTTTAAATGACAATCCTCAATTTCTGTTGAGTTTATTCTCAACTTGTTGGAGGTGGTCTTTCTTGGTCAATCTGGCACTGGCAAAACTTCTCTGATCCGGCAATTTGTTTACAGGACGGTGGTCACGGTCGTCCAGTGGAACGACTGACACCAACGTAAACTTCGATGACCTAGTAGTCAAATGGTAGTTGTTTATGGCATTTCGGTTTTCCACATTAATGATTCAATCCCATGGGTCCCATTCGCTATTTGCAGGACCTTCGAGCCATGCTACCAGGCAACAGTGGGGATGGATTTTGTCTCCAAACTGGTCACGTTGGAGGCCTGGGAATTGTTTCAAAAGCGGTGTGCCACCTTTGAAGGTCCCCCCTAAAAATCTACCTGCTGAAACAAAGGAAAACCGCGCAGCAATTTGATCCCGGTCAACCTCTTCAGGGCGGGCAGAAGATTCGACTGCAACTCTGGGACACAGCGGGCCAAGAGAGGTTTCGAGCATTGGTGCCCAGCGCAGACCTAAGTTCCTGCGTAAGAGAATTTTACAACCGTCGATTTTTCTGAATAGTTTGCCGAACGCTTTGGCAACCAAGGCTACCTCAGAGATAGCTCTGTTTGTGTGATTGTCTACGACGTCACATCTAGGGTGGGTGCCTGAATCATTGTCCAACCGAAAGTGCCGCGGCAGGTTGACAAGCCACCAAACCGTCTAAGATGAACTCAATAAATTGCAACTGGTTACAGCTGATTGCAGCTGATTGCATCTGGGATTTTCCGGTGTAGCCAGCTCCCACTGATCCAATTGCTGAGGAGTCTTTTGATAGTATCCATGGCTGGGTCGAGCAGGTTCTGGAGGCTGCACTGAATTGGAATGAACACTGCAAACATCTGAGAACATCATGTTGTGAGAGTTTTCAGGATGTTCAAAACCGTTCAAAACCGCTGAAAACGTGACACCTTGAGGAAACTTTGGAAGGCTGTGGGGGCTCGCATTGGTGAAGTGTTGACTCATTTGATATTTCAACTGTCGGCTGCCAGGACAGATCAAGGAAGGAAGTGATCCTTGCTTTAGTGGGGAACAAAATTGATCTTGAGGCGAAGACCAATTCACATTTTTTTTCGTGCAAATTTATCCACTACTTTGAATTGTGGGATGATCGTTCTGCAAATTTGACTTTGAACAGCTTCTGAAGGTGACTCTGGCTCAGTTTTCATTTGCAGCATTTGGCAACAAAAACCATTTCAGAGGTCATTTAAGTTCTAATGTTGGTTTCTGAACTGGCAAAACACAAGTGAGCAGTGTTCAAAACCGTGGTTGATGATTAGTTCTCGGATTATACTAGATATTGGGCAATGTCACAATCCAATCATTGATTTTCTGAACAGAGAACCGTTCGAGTGCCTGCTTTTCTTCACCTTCGCAAAGCAGAAGCGGCAGCCTCGGCTGGAGGGATCTCCGTGAATGACGATAATCTTGGAAACAAACTCATGCATGTACATATAATACTATACTGAGATTGTAATCACTGTACTTGCTATATCTTTTCCCGCAGAAAAAAAACGATTCCTTAAATGCATTATGCCATTGTTTTGTGTGATATCATATCTCTGATGTCTGATGATTTGATCTATAAAAAACCTTTTCACGGGTAGTAACCTTCCAACCAATTTTGCTGTCCTACAGTGAGTCCTTGACTGGAAATACAATCGCAGCCCTTTGTCACTCTCTGTCAGTTCGTTGAATGTACCAGCAGCAGACAGAGCTAAATTTGACCATCCAATTGACACAGAATACACTTTCAGATTGTTCTTTGAGTTGCATCATGAGTTGCCATCGTTCAAACCCAAACCCTGCACATCAAAATCTTTTGGCTAACACCCTGCCACATCTCTGATGGGCGGCATGGGCAGTCGTTGAAATTTGATTTTCAGGACCGCACTTGCCACCGCTGGCCACTTAAACTGTAGTTTTGTCATGGGAGTTCTTTGGGTGTGTCTGTTGAGATTTTGTGGTGCTTTCCGTTAAGTCTTTTTGGGAAACAGTAATGCGAGACGGACAGTGACATGTTGGCTGAAGATGGTGGCGACCAGAATTCCGCAGGACTGATGAGAGGACAATGGGAACAGGAACCAGAGGCATCAGGGGCCTTTGGTTCCAAGGAAGTCCTGCAGAGAGCAGGCCAGGCAAACTCTCCAGTGCCACAGGAAATCCTTGTGGCGATTTGTGGCGTCATGATGCTTCATGCCAATCCAGGCTCCAACGAGTGGTCGATGTCGTCAAGGCCAACGCCGATTTTGAGTCGGAAGTTGTGGAGGGCACCTGATCTTCCGACACTTTCAAGCTGCCTCCCTGGCGCAACCCTTGATTCGCCTGAGCCATTTACTTTAAGCGATGGGTCTGCAAAGCAGATTTGGCCACCGCCTGCAGCTTAGATCAGCTTAGGGGTTTTGTCGAGCGATGATTGAAACAGATCAATTTGAAGGCATGTAGATCCTTGCATTTCAGATGGATGCAGCCTGATGTCGCTTATATAGTTGGATACTAGTAGATTCAAAGGTTTCAAAGGTTCCAGCAGCGTGATGTCGCTTTCGAGGCTGCATGAGGAGGTTCAAGCGCGTGATGAGGTGCGCTGGAAGTCTGAAACAAAACGAAAGGAACCTTCATGCTATTCATTATCCATTCATTATCCGTTTGATCTACTTGAATCCACTCGATCGCGCTGCCTGCAGGTCTGTGATGATTGCAGTGGATCTGATGAGGAAAGTGTGCAAATCTTCAAGGAGTACGCACTGGGCCAGCTTCAAATCTGGATTAAAACAACCGTAGAGCGGAGCCGCGCAGCGCTTGCCTTCAGCCAAGCTGAAGCGTGAGCGAGAGCGGTTTTTGAATAGACCCATTTTGATCCGTTTTGTGACCACGCTGCCATGACAGCATGGCATGTTGGCAACCCGCATATGTGCTGCAAAGCAGCACAGCATGCGGGAAACTTTAGGCCTTCAGCGACTAGGCCCTCAGGCATGAGAGCGCATCTCACGAGAAAAGGTCTATGGGTGATGCTACCAAGCACCAAGTATCCTCGCCTTGTATGTAGTAGCCTTAAAGTCATAAATGTCTTAACAAGGTTTCTCCTGACTTCTGGTAGCACGACTGATACGAATGATCAATGCGACATTTGAGGGTTCTTTTTGACTGCATCATTGGAGTCCAATGGCCAATGGTAGACCTTAAACCTGCAGGTCTCCATGGCGTCTGGAGACCGGATGACTTTCTGATGCTGTTTAGAAGCTTGCTTGACTGCAACTTTTTACATCGGAAGTTGAAGATGTCAAACTTGCATAGCATCACATAGCTATGCATTCTTAAAGGTATATGACTCATAACACACTATGACAGATCAACAACTGTGTTGCCAGATCTAGCAGCTTTTCGGTAGAGTCAAAAGGACTCCGAACTTGTGTCACTTGAATCTCGCAGACCAAGATGCAGCGAATGGGCTTGTGAGGAATAGAGGTTGTCGTATTTTGGAGAGGAGTTATCAACTTATCGATACACAATGATACACAGATATCATTGATTTCATTAATTCTTTTCAGATTGGCATCATTGGCGCGTGCAGGCCGACCGACGGGTGCAGCATTCTGAGGGAAGAGCAATGGCCGAGGAGCTGAAAATGCTCTTCTTTGAGGCACGCGCGCAGCGAGGGCTGAAGGGGCTTCGTTGGCTTCGTTGATTGGTTTGAAGTTTTTGCAACTCATCCTGCACTCATCCGAAGCATTCCTGAACACATTTTCGGTACAGGCAAGCTCTTGCAAGCCTGACTTGGTGGATGCTGTCTTTAATGGAATTGCAGAAGGCCTGGTGAACAGATTGCACACTGCAATCCTGCTGATTCCAGTGTGGTGTTTGTCGGTCAGGTTTGTCTGCAGACCCCAAAGCAGAGTCTGATGATGAGATTGTGCTGGAACCACAACGACACCGTGAGGTCACTTCTGGCTGCCCAGCTGTTCCTTTAAACTTGTTCTCCGGTAATCAAACATGGCTGCTGGAAAATCCGCCACTTATAGATGGTCTTCCCATTGAAATGCAAATTCTTAGGGGATTTCCCAGCTAGCATGTTTGATTGGCGGAGGTATAATGCTGTGGTGCAAAACTCGCTGCTGAGATATGCCGCAGGCTTCGCACAGACGGAAAAAGTGCTGCTGATGCGGCTGATGGATCAATAGATTTGGCAGTCGTACACTACAGTGGAGAAGATGCGTCCTCAGTGGCGGGCCAAGAGTCGCAATGTGTATCACTTTCAGTTGCTGTTGATTTGGAGATATGAACCACGTTGGTAGCCAATGGATTTGAGAGAAGGCCCACAAGATGACGCTTGTACATATTCGAGGAGCCTGGCCAGAATTTGGCTGGATTCCGAAAGCGCAAGTGCAAAACCGCAAATGCTTTCGAAAGGAGATTTAGGAAGATTTAATGAGATTTAGATGCGGAGGTGAGTTGACAGAGGGAAGACAACCATGCAGTGTCTTGTTGACTTCCCCGAGTTCTCATCACAATTCATTTTGCGAGACTTGGTCAGAATGAGCTTTTGCTTCAGCGTGTCCACCTCGATGGGAGAGTGATGCATGCATGATGCCAATGGCAAGTATGGCTAAGTGAGACTGAATTCCATGTAAGAAACTACTTAGCTTTCGGAGAAATAACAACAGTAGAAAATGACAACTACTCTCCCGTGCTTCAGTTGGTCTTTTGTTGGTTGTGTTGTGTCGTGGCCCTGGCAATGTAGATGTCATGACAACGGTTCATGCAGGGCCAGGCTGGGGCAAAGCAGAACCAAGTACCAAGGAGCTGTGTTGATGTATCTCAGAGTATCTCGGAGGTGTTGTCATTGCTGGCCTTTTTGCGCAGGTGAAAGAGGAGAAGAGCCGCTGCTAACGACTGAGTTCTGGCATGCTGATCTCAGAACTTAGGACTTGAGCACGGTCAGTCTTTTCGAATGCTCAGGCGTTCACGTCTCCAGAGCACAAGCAGTGATGCTTTGACAGATGACAGCTTCAGCATTCCAACTGAGGAGCGGCAACATTCTTGGGCAGTTTCTATTCATTTGAAGATACTTGAAACATCTTGAAATCTTCTTGACAGATACCTGGAGACATTCCTAGCGAGTCCATGCTCCAGGCTGGAAGCTTCAGCAAAACCCTCGATTTTTTGAAGCGGAAAAACAAGCATCCTCCTCTGAGGTACCTCAGTCTGGTTCGTTGCCGATGCCTTCACGGCCTGGCGTTGGGGGTTCAACTTTGTGGTTTCTTGGCTGATCTTGGCTGACTTTGAAACATTTTGAAACTTGGTAGCGAAGTTCAAACTTTGAAACTTCGAAACTTGATCTGTGCACATATCTCAGCTGTGAGGACCATGCACAATGATGCGACAGAGGCTCGGCCACCCGACCAGTCCGACCAGCTTGACAGCCTGGTGACATCACGCAGTGCCAAGGTACGGGAGGCCCAGTTGGTGCATCCTCCCAGGAGCGCGGGCACAAGTTGCGACACGTGTTGGTGACATGTTGTGACCAGAATCCTGCTTGACCCTGGATGATCCCGAGATATCACAGTTGAGACATGTTTAGCTCAAGTTTTGCTGATTTTGCTCTTGCATCTGGAAGGAGTCACCTGGCATTCTCTGGTGCCTCAAGGGGATCCGTGGTGAACCTGCCTCACCGCTCAGAAGTACGGCGGCGTCCGCCGCTGTCGCCAGTGCCTCATTGTCTTGCAGGATTTGGAGGGACGATGAAGCAAAATGTGACCACACTGAGGTTCCAGCAGCCCCTGGACTTTTATGGCACGTGTGGTGCTTGGAAAGAACGCATCACTAGGAAACTACGTCCGAAACTTTGTGAATTGATACGATCTGTTGAGTTGCACAGGAGGCGGCCTCCCTTTGCAGTCTCGCCCTACCCTGTTGGACAACCAGCAGCTCTCCAGGCTGGGAGTTGGAGACGGTGCCGAGTGTGTAACGGGATCCTGGCTGTGACAGGGAGATGGCGCCTATGTGCCGATTGATGAAAGTTGCAGTCCGAGAAGTTTTAGTTCAAGTACCAGCCTTAGATAGCCTTAGTGACCTTAGTGTCCTAAGGTGTTTGGCAAGCTTTGCTGCATTATTTTTGACTTCTTTGGATTTTGAGTTAACAACTTGTACGCTGTAACGATGACGGATCCTCACAACGTGGCCATGTTTCTATGCGGGAAGTGCACATGAAACGCCTCTGACTGAGGTAGCAGTGAACCCGAAGAGGCCTTTCTCTCTTGCTTCTAGTATTGCGCATCCAAAAAATAGAATGATTCAAAGCATACATTACCATTAAACATGACAAACATTTGTAGCCCCCGGGCCCTGGGCATGCTTGACCCATACCCAGCTGAGATTTCTGCAGGCGAGACCTGAGAGGTTGCGTGTTAACTCTTATGCATTAGCCTCAGCATGCTCTGCATAGCACGGCATGCCGTTTATCATTACTATCCGTCGCTATGTCCATCGCTATACAGTATCCATTGCTTTTTCCATCACTACATCCATCATCCATCACAATATCCATCAAAATATCCATCACTATCAGACACTATCCGATACTATCCATCACTGTATTCATCCATCCATGATTACCCTGGTTCTCATGGTGTTTTGCTTGCACTGACTCTGAGTTCGTTGAGTAAGGCGTTCAGCCGAATCCGTTCTGAAAGATCTGAAAGACAGAACTTCCTGCCTGCACATCAGGCTCGGGCAGCTTGCTCTTGATTCAGTTTACTCATTTTGCATCATTTTGCTTCTTGTGGTCCTTGTGTCTTGGGCGACACATGGAAATCTTGGGCAAAGCACGGATATCTTGGACCAAACATGAGCTGATCAGGTCAACAGTCACGATCGAGCTCGTTCTGTGCCCCTCGCAGAGAGAGACCACAGAGCGCCTTGGCCGCAGACGGGGCTCTAGAGCTGGACAGATCACCTGGCAACACAGCTGTTGCTGGCAGGCCCGCGTGATTTATGATTTGACTCCGCGGGAAGTCCAGGATGCTCGCCTCAAATCGCTTGCAGACACTTCTGTAAAGATGTGGTGAATCGGAAAGGCCGTTATAGGGACGCGTCGATATTATGGCTATGAGGGCTATGAGACTATGGACAAAAGTGAGCATCAACATAGCCCTTAAATGATAGTAAATGGATGTTGATCCGCCAATGTAATTCCCATGATCTGAGTCCGCCTCTTCCAGCCGGCCTTCGGTCGTCTCAAGCGGCCTACCAGAAACCATGGAGGCCATCACATTCGGATCTACCAAGCATTGCAGAAGAGCGGTACCACTGATACTGATACCACTGGCTTTTTTTTGAAGCTTAATATTATAGTTGTAATATATATATATATACACACTGTATATTTCTTCAAAATTTGTCCTGCCACCTTTCAGGTGCTTTCAACACAACTCTTTGGATTTGATGCTGTTCTGTGTTCAATCGCTGGTCTGCAAGCATCACAGGCACCTCAACATACTTCGTCCGAAAGACAATTGAGTCATCATCTTTCTGCCCCGGAGTTGCTTGGACAGCACAGATGGCAGCGAGGAAAAATGACAGGGATGATCTGTGGATTGGCCTGCTATTGCATTTCTTCCGACCTTTCACAATGCTTGGTTGGGGGTATTTTTCTTTCAGACTAACCCTTACATCTCCATTGATTCAAATTGCTATTCCGCCTGGGGAATGATGAGTGGAGACAGAAAAACTGCCCCGAGGCTTCCATCGCCTTGGCAAGTTGCAGAGGCCTCGAGCCTCCATGAATTACCTGATTCGGGGATGATCATACCTCCATGAATATCCTGACACTTGTATTTTTTTTTGACTCACATGTCTCATGTTCTAGTATACAGCAGTTAAACAATCGCCCGCTCCTTGGGAAGGAGCTGGGTCAGAATGGCGGTATGGCTGCTCCTCGCTATTTGCTAGTGAGACTGGGTCGCTTAGTTGCAGAGATCTGCTGAACCACAGGGATGGTACTGTGCGGAGAGCTATGAACTTGAAACAACTGTCCACTGCTTTTAGGTGAATGTATCCCGGCAGAGACCGGTGCTGCACCAGTTCATCGTTCCAGGTGGATTTCCTTTGCTCGGATCACTTTCTTCTGCGTTTTGAGTGGTCCTGTTGTCAGATTGGACTGTGGTCCACAATGGAAAGACTTCCTGAACTTCGCGGAGTATTCCAACCCCGAAGGTGTCTCTCTACAGGAGAGCTCATGAACATACATGATGAAAAAGTTCGGATTTGGGTGTTGTCATTCACAGAGCCATTCACTGACCAGCTGTTCTCTTGGGTCCACTGAGGGCCCACTGACCAGCTCACGATCACTTGATGCAGGAAGTCTTGACGTGCCCTTGCTGCCTTAGCATCTTCCGGCAGCCCATCGGTCTACCTTGTGGCCACAGCTTATGCCGCAGGGATGCCGAGCCAAGTCCAAGCGCGGAAGAGAATTGATGAAGGACACCCATGAACTTCTTCACAAGTTATAGACTATGAGAAACTACTATGAGTCACTGTGGCTCACTTTGAGCCACTATGAGCGACTTTGAGCCACTGTTTGCTGGACCTTGATCCAAGAGAAATGTCAAGGCTTGGTGTCAATCCCCCCAGGTGGGTGCTATGTGCGTGTCTTCTCGCAGTCAGCGCTTTCTCGCAAATGCCCTCTGTGCCGAACGGACTGAGATGTTTTTGAACTTTGCAATGTCTGAAAAACAAACATCTAAAGGAAATTCAGATTCACCACTGATGTGAAACCCAATTCACCAGTGATGATGCCACAAATGTCCATTCCTGGTGATGTTTCGAAGTGTAGCAGAGTTCAACACTCATTCCGTGGCAGGATCTACCTCGATTCGACCTTCGAGTGAATGTGGCATTGGCTGCAGTGTCTGATGCGCTGCGATCCTTTCTGGCTGTACAAAGGCAGGTCGGTTTGGAGCACAGTGCAGCACCGGTACCGTTGATCCACCATCCATCTCGTTGCAGCCCCCACCGTTGCCCTTTGCCACACTGGAGGCCAAACCCTCGGGTCAACGTGTCACATCACTGATGGCACCAGCATGTAGCGAAAGTAGTTCGACTTTGTGCATTGTTAGACATTGGAAGCCACCACTTTAAAGGTGGGGAGAGCTTTCAGTGGCAGTATGTCCAAAAGGATCCGTCCACATTGAAGGTCCTTATGGCAATGTGAAACATTTGTTTGAACGACAGCTGTATGACTTCACGATTCAGTCTTTTGCCTTCTTGTTGGCTCAAGTTGATAGCAAAGATTTATATTATGACACTTCATGCAAAGGATTGAGAATCTTTTATGCGTGCATTATGGATTACCATATGTTGCAATAGGATCTTGAGAGATTTGGCAGACAAGGGTTGAATGGACTAGGACATTCAATGCATGATAAAGCCCAATTGTCAATAAAGAAAGTGGAGCCAGCAGACAGCGCATGTCATGGCCGGAAATGAACCTCCCTTTCAGCACAACCAGGCTCTAGGGCAGTTCATGATATCGGGGCTTCTGGCACTACTTTTCCTCCTTTTTCTCCTTTATATCCTGTGAGGTACTGCAGACAGAGTCGAAGTCTTTTTGGTCAGGTCCTCATGGTCCTGGACCCGCCGTTGATTTTTCGGGTGTCTGAATTTGGCAGAGCACTAAGGCTTAGCATGGCTGCTTGCAGCAGCAGCTCCAGGCTCTGAACCAGCCGAAAGTCCTAAGCAACTCATTTCGACATAGAACAAACTGGGTATGGAACAAAACCCTGGTACAGTAGTCTGGCGAACATCCACATAGCTGGCAAATGGACACTTCATCATCCCCAACTAAGCATCGCTTTTCATCTCCTTTCTTTGTTTCTGCTTGTGTATAGATATAAGTGACAGAGGTCTTTGATTTTGATCCTGCAATCCAGATCCATCTAGTTGCATGCTTGCAGGTGGACCTGATGAGGCCAGGCCCAACTCCCCTGAGGTGTTGGATTTCTTTGGATGTGGTTTTTAGATCAGTTGGGATTCCATTTGATTTGCCAGGCGCGCTGCCAATCTTGTTGCATTGATGCCTTTGCATCGTCTGGAGGCTAGGAGTTGCATTACGCTTTACAGTAGGGTTGCCCGTGTCCACCATGACTTGTCCACACAGAGTCTGCTGGTTAAGGTGCTGTGGAAGAGATTGGCATTGAGCGGCAACTCTCACAACAGCCGTCAAAAACTCATGACTGGGGTCAATGCTTAGGCAACAGCTTGTGAGCTGAGAGCCTAGGCTGTACTACAGCAGCCAGCTTCAACAAACCTTGAGGTTGGAGAAGTTGTTTCTTCACTTATTCACCAGAGGTTTACCTTTTTGTCCCGTTGTGGATTCGGCTGGATTCAGGACTCACCATGAAAGGCTCGACTACATTGAGGCGGGAGTTGCATGGGCAATCATTCTCAGCTGGAAGAGGCACCCGGCTGCTGAGTGTCCTGAGGCCGAGTACGAGTTTGGAATTGTTGCGGACTTGGACCTGAATTCTCGCGATCCACAGGAATTCATTTGGTCCCTCATCTGCATGAAGATGTCTGATGCCGGAAGTCTCAACTTCCAGCATCCATAGCTCCACTTACGAGGCGTTCGTACCTCAAGAACCTTGACTGCATTTGTGCCACTTGGGAATGGTGGGTTCGGTTCTTGTGGGTTCTTGCAATCTGGATCAGAACCACGGCATCAGGAAAGGGCGAGTAGTCCGGCTGAGCAGCAGGCCACAGCGCGATCGCTTCACAGTGGCTTTGATTGTGAAAGTATGAATCACACGGCGTGGGCAATATGGAGAGCGATGGGGAAGAAACAGTTGTTTTTCTGTGTTTGTTTACCAGGGATTCATATCTCAGCTTGACCCCTTCCCAACATATGGACATCAGTTTGCCCACAGTTCGAATCAGGGGACTTGGAGTTTAAAAAGCATTCAGATTCAGATACATTTCTCTGACCTGATCCAAGGTCGTTTGGGATGAGGACACCCTTGCACTACCATGGGACCCAGGAGGCAGTATTGCAGGGGTTTCGACGCCATGCGGCAGGAGCTGGAGTTGCAGTCGTCTACAGCTACTCGCAACCGTTCGATGGAGCTATCTGACGCCTGAAAGCATCCTTGGGATGGAGCTGTGGATGGACATGAGCATGGATGAACACCAATTTTTTGGGGTTTGAATCCCATTTTTCAGCGAGTTGCTCATACTTTGAAAGCACACAGTTCTCGGCGACGTTCAACTGCCACTGTTGGTCCTGCTGGGTTTGAGGAACTTGTGCTGTTTAGGCAAGAGCCTCAGTGGGAAGGGCCCATTCTTGCGGATTCTTGCGTTAGCCACTGTCATGTCATGCTTGAACCACTGACATGACATCACTGACCTCTTTCATCCAAACGATGAACCTGAGCTGAACGAACTGGTGCCAGGAGACTCCTCTTGGCCTTTTGTGACTACTCGGGAATTGCCTATAAGATTGATGTGGTGGCCTCATATGCTCGTGTTCCTCGTTTACCTACACAGTATGCATCATCTCTATTCATTCTTGTGGTGGATTATCTGCCTTCTAGGCATCTACAGGGAAAGTCTTCCAGAGGCACGTGCTTTGCGAATAGTATCATCCTTTCCGACAGTATCCGCCAGTATCCAACGATTGTTGCAACAACTGGGTGTCCCTGCTTTGCGAAGAGATGTCTGACAAATGGACCGCCTTGTTGTAGCAGTTTAGGTGGGTGATCGCAGATGGCAATGGCAACGAACCCAAGCCATTTAAGGCAGAGTGGGCAGCCATCCAGGCCAGAAGCCAGTGTGAAAAGTTTCTTTTAAGATGCAAAAGGATTCTTTTGCGCTTTTCGCATCTTTTCACATGGTCCAGGTGTTCAAGGTCTTGCATCAAGAGCTCTGCAACAGGACGATCACGTTTGGCTGGGCTCCATTGGTTTCGAGTGGTACAGCAAGAGTGGTGAGATCCTGCACCGCAATGCCGAGTGGGCCCGAGACCCAAGAAACCCAGCAAGGCGAGGTGGCCAAGGGGCGGCCAAGGGGCGGCCAAGTAATGCCCTGAGGTGAAGGTCATTGACTTCAATGGGATGATTCGGAACTTGGATTGGCATCCAGTCTACCAGGCACTCGATCGCACAACATGCGTGACAAAAAGGACGTTTTACACCATTTCAATATATTTCAATCACTTCACTGTTGTTCATTCTGAAGTTGGGATCCCAGATGTGTGGTTCCACAGGCCATTCGGACGGTGACCAACACTACTCTACCAGGCTGGTTTTGTCAAGACTTTCCATCCAGAATCGTAGAGAAACTCGGGCGTCGACTCGCTTGTGCACCTGTTTTTTTCTCGTCCCTTACTCCACTCATATTCCTTTGAAACACGTAGTACAGATTGCTTCATGGCAATGTAATGGCAAAAGAATGTAGCAATGTAGCACACAATAAAATTTCTTTGAATCCCATTGGCGATTGAGGCTACATTTGGCACGAGGCGGTTGAATGGGAACCAGCGAGGAGGCCCTTTAGATAGCCACAGGTGGCAAGTTGCAGGTGCAAGGGTGACAGTATCCTGAAAATGTTGGTGCATGTGAATAAGACAGTCACACTGAGTCAGGCTGTGGATTATGCTTCCCAGATTTGCGTCCAACACCTCGAAGTACACACCCGGCCATGAGCACCAGGAGATCCAGTTTGCTGTCTCTTATGCCGTTGTGTGGATTCTGGGGTTGGCATGTACAGTGCTGCAGTCTCTCAATGCTGCGGAAGAACTTGTAGGACACCACAAATATGCTGATCATCGCAGACGAACGATTCGTGAACATTCAGGTCATGACCGGCTCAGAACTGACAGGACGAGGATTGAGGCAGCAAGTCCCAGGCGTCTCCGGCTCACTTTTGCTGATGGTCGTTGCCAGGTGAAATTTTTGGAACACCATGAGATGGGCTATGGATTTACATCCATCAAGAGGTGTGGCTGTTCACTTGCAGATGGGCTGAGAAAGGGCTGCTTCAGCTTTATGCGGAGAGACAGTTCGAAGTATTGCAAGTGTAGCCCAAGTGCAATGTGCTAGGCTGCCAGGCAGCCGACAATTGTTTATGGTCCTACGTGTAAAGGAGGAGGCCAAGTGGGCGACTTCAGAGATGTGGAGTGATCCTTTGGCATCTGGAAGCGGTGCTTCTGCTGAAGACAAATCTGTGTCTTATGTTGTCTCAGAATCTCAGTGCTTCCTGGAGGCCATAGAAACTCATACCCAAGCTGCCATCATTGACCTGGACGGGAAGTTCTACACGGATCCGCCCTACATCCAGGCAGACCCTAGGCGAGAAGAGCTCGAGAGTCGATGTGAAAATTTGATGCAGGTGGGTGCGCGCAAGTATGAAGGTTTGGCCTTCCTTTGAGTGGCGAGCCAAAGTTGCTGGCATTTGTCAATTCCAGAAAGGTTACTCCGGCTGACGTGTTTGACAAAGTTCAAAAGCTAAAATTTGACAAGAGAGCGGAGTCAGATCCAACAGCTGTGGCATGTTTTGTGTTGTACACAGCCAGCAGAATATTTCCCTGGGTGTGAGTCAAATTATTAGGTCTGGATCAAGGACCTGGGACCGCGATCCAGACCAGAGTGCAGGTCATCCAGACGATGCAGACCGTAATGATGCAGACAGAATTTTGACTCACAGCCCACAGCCCAATTTTATTAGATCTTGTGATCTTTTCAAGATATGAGTAGAGCAGCTGCGTTTGTGCATGGGCGGCATGGCCGCAACGTGCACCCACGTGGCGACAGCCGTCGCTCGTGAGAAGCAGTAGCTCCTCTACCGGAGCAGGCTCTCTATGAGCCGTGACTCCAGGTGGATCCAAAAGTGTCAGGAGGTGGGGCAAACCCAACATTGCTGGGATCCCTAGTTTGATACCCATCTCAGTCCATTTGGGTATGGCTAATAATCCAGCCGAAAAGAGTAAAATCCAGGTTATTAGTTATTGGTTGAGTGTTGGGTTGGGTTAACCTCATGATACTCAACGGAATATTTGACGCTCAGATGGAAGTTGTCGCCTTTGATGTTTCATGTTGATCTTGTCCATGGCCAATAGGAACGAGATGCATCCTCCGCTGCTGTATTGCCTTGAAACTAAATAAAACAACAAGTAAATGGAATGCTTGACAATGCAAAAGATGGCAAGGCAAACTCAAGTTTCATGAAGCGAATATCAGGAAAGTCTCGATCAAACTCCATCTACACTTGAACTGCAATAAGGGTTGAAGCTACAGATACAGGATACCCACCTGACATATTTTGTGCTGAAAGCATCTCATCTTGTATCCGAGGAAAGCGACCTCATGTGACCTGTTGATAGCTCACGGCTTTGATACAAAAGAAACACTTGACTTCCGATGTCGCGCTTCTCCACCATCGATGGCCAGCATTCAGCCCTCCGCGATTTGGAGCGGCAACGGCTGGAGAAACTGATGGGCCAACTGAGGAGGGAGGTGAGGAATAGCACAACACTATCCCTTGATTCGTGGAGGTCAAGATGAAACAAAAAGAGATGAAACAAAAAGAGATGAAACAAAAAGAGATTCATCATGTCCTCAGAGATCTCCCAAGTACAGAGCAGTTGCATTTGCATGCTTTATGTTGATCTGTTTGTCGGATAAGTAGGAGACTTATCATGCTTGTGTTCTCAATCTTTGCAAGTCCAGGTGGAACCCAAAGCAAAAGCAGCAGGCCGTCGCTTCCAGCCACCGCGACGAAAGGAACGTGTCTCCAAGGTGTCGCTGTGTGGCCGGAGCGAGGTGCCACCAGTGCCACAGGCTCCACAGGCCCCACAGGTGCCACAGGTGCCACGCAACGACGTGCACAACGTGCCCTACAGCAACAGCTGCGCTCCACTGCCGCCTGGATCTCGTGGCACACCTCGTGGCGCACCAAGTGCCGCTGTGCCCAGTGCTCCCAGTGCTCCCAGTGCAGAGATGGCCTGGCTGCTGCGAGTGAGTGAGAGATTGGACCAAGAAGCAGCACAGGCAACTGGAATTCGAATTTGCAGAAATTCAATGTGAATGATTTTGCTTTTTGGGTCCAAATGCTGTTGAAGTCTGCTCAAGGGTGTCGAAGCCTCTCAAGTGTTTGTGTTGCTTTCTCGTTCCCGTTGTGGCTCATTCAAAGCAGAAGGTGCATTCGTTCCTGGCAGAACACAGCTTGGAACAATATGCGTCGAGCTAAGTGCTGACATATTCGCCTTGGGCGTGATTTGATATTTGATTACTTTCAGCATCTTTCAGCTGTATACACATTTCAATACTAACTTGGTCTGTTCAGGGTCACAAGCATAGATTCCTGCCATCAAAAGGTTTGCAAATCAAAGACTCGCAAATATGGCTACGCTTCCTCCGCGCAGAGGCCTTCCTGCTTGAGAGTGGCCCTGGTGCACCTGGAAGCTCCATGGAGGCGATAGAACAGACATGTTTTGTTTGAAAGTTGATGATGAAAACGGAAGAAAGTCATCATTGGACCATTGGACATTCATCTTCACTCATCTTCATTCATTCATCAACTTCAGATGGTGTTGCAGGATGGGCTTGGGGGGTTCTGGACCGCGGAGTTTCATGCCTTGTGAATTGATCACTGCATCACCCAACAATTTGAGAATGGAAATCTATTCTCCTTTCAGATTGCTGCTGCAAATTCGCGACTTGATGTAGCTTGTACCGATATGAGCATTTCGATGTGTTGCTCAGTGGCGGGAAGCAGAATGCTTTCCTTCCTAAAAGAGATCATCAACATGGATGACTTGAAAGTCTTCATTTTTGGAGACAACTCAAGACAACTCTTTTTCGGTCGGTTCTAGTTCTAGGTAGTTCACAAGTCGTATGTGTCATATTCAATTGGTTTATCATCGTTTTCCCATAGCGTTCGGGATTGGGGTCCGCTAAACGTTTTTCGCACCGATACACCGATACACCGATTGCCGTCCGCGCACCGATACACCGATACACCGATACATGGATACACCGATACACCGATACACCGAGTGCCGTTTATGTAGGGTTTGGGCTTGGTCTAGGGTTTGCTTAGGGTTTGTTTAGCGTTTGTCTAGGGTTTGTTTAGGGTTGGTTTAGGGTTTGTTTAGGGTTGGTTTAGGGTTGGTTTAGGGTTTATTGAGGGTTGGTTATTGCATATAAGGCACCATAAACACAGCGATCGGCGTAATGGCGTATCGAATGGCGTATTTCCCATATTTTCCGTATTTAAGTAGCAAGCATTTTGTTGGGCGGGATTTCTCCCCCAATTTCAGACCGGCCAAATCCAGGCACTGCGAGCTGTTTCCCCGGAGCTACTGGAGCAGGTGGGGGGGGGGGAAATTGATGATCGACCATCTGCAATGGGAAATTCCCAATGAATGGAGGTTTCATGGAAACTCGTCGAACATTGGGATACCCTATTTTTGGACCCAGATGCTTTCACGCACTCAAAAATCAATCTAGCAATCTGACCTGGCAATGGAAAATCACAAAGTCCATAAAATCCAATGAACAAAAACCCAATTGTCGTGCATGATTTTCCAATTGACACTCCCATCTATATATTTACAAAAATCCAAGCCGACAATGTTTGATCATAAGAGGGTATCTTGAAAGGGGTTTTCATCAGCGAAAGTGATTTGGCTCCAAATTGGATGGTGGATAGTGATACTTGTTGATCTGACTTGTGGTTACTCGTGGGCATTGAACTTCGACTGATTTCCAAATGGTTTGGAGATAGCCTAGAATGTCTGAATGTCTTAAAGATTCTGAGACTCAATTCGCGACTCAAATCCACACCTATTGCCTCACGTTTCCTTGACTTTGTGGTTTTGCCCCAAGTGATGCCGGATGGCACCGAATCAGAGGTTGGACTACCACCTTCGCCCAGACGGCGATTGCTTCATGCACTCGAGGCCTGTGAGGATAGGAGATGGCCAAGATGGTGCTGCGCGCGTACCGCTTTCTTACTGGCACAGGGCAATGATCAATATTTTTCGCCACGGTGGGGCAATGTCTCGTGAGGGTCAACAACGGTATAGTGAAAGTATGTGAACGTGCATGCGTAGCGGATACTACGTTGGCGATGGGACGGAGGGTGGCGCTCTGTGGGGGAAGCTAAACATGTTTCTGTGTAGTTGGTTACGTCTCGGGTTGGAAGAGTAAATAGAATCGGATGAATGTCAGCAGGCAAAGCACAAGCACATGCAGATCCTCTGGCAACCCAAAAATTACAAAAAAAACCAGGAATGAAAACGTGCTTCTGCCAGTTGGGGCAATCTCCCGAGATGTTTGGTAATTTAATAAGGACGAAGCATGGCTGAAACCATGATGAACAAATGAGATGCTGAAAGATTGGCCCGCGCGCGCGACGAATCCGAAGGCACGTTGTTTGGGAGCCACAGGCTATACAGGAATGGCCTTGTATATATATCTATGCATCATATACATATGTTTCATTACATGTGTATGTATCCATACATAATTATATTTAAGGCTGAACGAAAATCTAATGAGTTGCCACGGTTTGTAAACATCCTGCAGGGTGACTTGACCTCGGGAGAGTTGCCTGCAGAAGGCAGGGAGGACATGCGGACTGTGAGTTTGGTGCTGGAATGATCCAGTGGCAACACCAAAGCTAACTGTATGGACTGTATGGAGATCATGATTGTGATGAAGGTGATCCCCCCCAGCGATCCTTTCTAAAGGTTGTGGAATTTTATCCGAATCCCATTTGTAAAACTCTCGCGCGTCATGATGTATGGTCTGGACACAGCAGGTCCACTTCTCTTTGTAGACCATGTTGCGAGTGCCCGGGCCAATCCGAAGTTTCTGAAGAGATGTGGAAACTATATGAAACTATTGATGACTGATATTGACTGCATGGATTATCTGAGTGCAGAAAGTTGCAACGGAAGAAACTTGGTGCAGGTCATATCTTTGCTCCGCACTGGGGTCGTCTTGGGCAGCGGACTGAGATTCGAACCTATGCAGACGGGGAGTTTTGTTCTTGCAAACATTGTAACAAGGTCTGGATGAATGTCGGATTTGCGGGGCAGCTTGCTCATGAGATGTTTGCTAAGCATCACAGTGAGCAATTTGGAGAGTCCACTGGGTTCCTGAAGGCGAATGCCAGCCGGTTGGCATCGATGTGCTGAAAGTCACAGTAATCGGGTGGTAACGCGCCACTTGGATGAAAAAGTTGCAGCAGCCGGAAAGCAATGGATTTACTTGACAATCTTCAAATTTTAGAAGTGTTCAACCAGGTCCGAACAAACTGACAGTCTTGATACATCTTCATTTTGCGGAAGTTTGCAAGGCTCCGAACCAATCTCTCATGCTGATGCGGCGGTGGGCGATGACAGCCTGGAAGTTGAGGCGGAAGATTTGACCTCGCCATGTGGCATCATGAAAAATGAATCTGTTGGCGACAGGCTACCGTGGACCAAGTGGCTCCTGCATCCAATGCAACATGGTCGAAGATTCATGACATGCCTTGAAACTCGTCCATTTGAGTGTGCCAAGTGATGTTACTAGGGGAAATTGATGGAAATTGGTTGTGGGTCTTTGTCACAGAGTGTGACACTGCTTTGGACGAGATTTAGTATTGTCTATGATGGCTGATAGAGTGGATTGGCTCTCAGGTGGGGCATGAGCCTTTCCATCATTCTCGACCTGCTGAACAGGCTGCATCAAGCGTTCCCGGTACAAAAGCACGACCCGACTTACGTTGACCGTCCCAAGGTTTTTGAACCGGTGCAGGTCCATGCATCTACCTCGTCTCGCCCTGGTTCGGGAAAAGCCGACAAGGTCTGTGAGACGGGCGCTGTTCATGCAAGCGCAAACGTCCATGATCCATTTGTCCATTTGTATTGGGAGTGACGCCGTGGTTGCCAGGGATGCTGCTACCAATGCTACCGCAAAGTTTATCTATCCGTTGCCTTGCATCTGTCTCCGGACGAGGCCAGCAACTGCAACGAAGCCAGTCAATCAGATATATAATATAATATATAAGATCTTGATTTTTGATGATTGTTTTTTTGCGCACGTTATACTCTTCGAAAATTGAGAGGGTTGCAAAGGCAACGTTTTAAGCCAAACATTTTGCGCAGCAGATTTGACTCGCTCGTCCAGGTGGATTCCCGACCTGGTACCCCTTTGGATGGAGACTGCAGGACTTGCTGCGGAAATTCAAATCTGAGTCAACGCGAGAGGGATGTTCAAATATGACATTGTTTAATATTGTTTAGGCAAAATCGGTTGATGTGATTGCAAACCTGGTGACGGTTGAAGGCAATATTAATATCAGACAAGTACTGTATAAGTGACTTGACTCTTGCAAAAATAGATGTTGTCGTTGACTGCGCGATTCCATTTCAGGCAAAGCATTTAGACACTCCTACTTGACTACCAATCTGACGGTTCACCTTAAAGTTAAGGATTCGACTGGTACTGTCAAGAGAATGTTTCTTTCTGGAATGCAGCTTGATGTCCGCTATATATTGAATCCTCTGAAATCTGATTGGAAGTTTTGACGCATTTTGACGGCCAAATTGCACGGCTTCCCCGGCTTCCCTTAGAACCAATCCATCAAAAACTGGGAGCTGGAAACCGACAAGTTTCGAATCTTTGCAGATCTTCGCAGGGTCTTTTGCAGCAACAACTGCATTGATGGCTTCAGAGAGGCCTGGCAGTGGTGGCAGTGCTCTGGCAGTGAACAGGGCAGCAATGTCTCTGATCACCAGGCCTTGGCGGTTCGAAATCACCGAGCTGCCGAGTTGAACAAGCTGCGCGAAGCGCTGCATTCAGGTGGAGCTGGGGCTTCGAAAGAACGTGACCTACAGTAGATCTACATACGGTAGGATGTTCAGGATGTAGAAGCAAATGCGTTGCGTCTTTGAAAGTAGGTAAAGGGTGTGGGGATCGTTTCGTTCACTTTCTTCAGAGACTCTCGGCAAATCAGAAGTGCACAATACGTCTTTGCTGTGTCGCTTGTGACTTGATGCAGAGAGTTCTGCGCTTTTGCAGATTGAGTCAAAATTCGAGAAACAAACATCTTTTGTTCAAGATTCAAGAGACCTCAGACTTAGAAGATCTCCAAGGTGTGATAGGCTGCTTCCAAATGGCTGTTGTGGAGCAGGTAATGTTGAGGCATCTTTGCCCCTGCATGAGCATGTCTCCGATCAGTGAGCTTTGGTCGCAAACCACTGAGCATGGACTAAAAAGAGCATTGCAATGATGATTTGATGAAGGTATTATCTATCATTCACTGCCGTACTACACTGAGGACTGCAGATGAATCAGTCTACTGGTCTGCTGCTTTCTCGCCAGAAAAAGGAGTGTCCTTTGGCTGAGGATTGCTGAATTGCAGGTAGGTTCGCTCAAATCGCAGTTATGGTATTGCCAGTCTATGGTATGCATTGCGGATAGTTCCCGATTATAAAACTAGCTGCTTGCATGGCTTCTGACTGGTGCCTTTCGTTTTAGAGCCCGTGATTACAACTTGATTACATTGATGGTGTGCTTCATATATTGCCCCCAAAACCCAAATTGTGTATTCCTGCGTCTGGCTGCACTGGCCCAAAACGATCCCACCCCCAGCTGTCGGTGGGATGCAGATGGAACCCCTGCACGACCATTTGCAGGCCCATGGCAAATTGAAATCTGCACGGTCCGCATGGTTCATCGGAAAAACATACTCAATTGATATACATGGCGGGCAATCTTCCATTGCCAGTTCAAACACGAATTGACCACAAACCCTACCAGAAGCGCAAGGGGAACACGCCACCTGGTCGCATCAGGTGCTATGGTTGTGAAGCAAGATCTGGATCTTGTTCTTACCCCAGTGAGCTGATCAGCTGACTAGGGACTCATGGTGCAGTTGGGTGACATTTGACCGGGTGGCTTGATGGAGTTGCAAGAGCCTGGGTGTTTGGGTGTGAAATGACCCTACTTTCCACAGGAATAGTATCAAGAACATTTGCATATGATCTCAGTCTCTTTGATCCGTCACCCTCTCAAGCAGCTGGCTCTTACAAAATGTCTAACATGTTGTTTACTCAAGCTGCCCTGGCTCAAGAGCATCATCAAGTGACGCCGAGCACTCCACCACTATGTCGCGCTTCGTGGCTATTCTCCTTAGCGCTGTCTTCGCGCAGAGCTCCGCCTTTGTGGCTCCGGGTGCTCCACAGCCTGCTTTGCGCTCCAGCCGCTATGAGCAGATGCAGCGAGCTGAGATCCCTCAGGAGACCAAGAGCAGCTCGCCACTTGGTGCTGTTGTGATGGCTTCCTTCATGGGCTTGATTTTGGGCCTCACCAGCACCCCAAAAATGGCCTTCGCAGAAGAGGCAAAAGCACCAGTCGTGGAGGACAAGAAGGCAAAGTTGAAGGCAGAGATGGAGAAAGCCCAGGCAGCCATCAAGAAGAACGCCAAGAGCAAGAAGACTGCTGATTTGAACTTTGCTACCAAGTGAGGGGGCAACATTTTTTATGGGCTGTCCCAGCTCCAGATGTAATGATTTGTCTCTAGAAATGCAACGTGGGATCGCAGACTTTCTTGCGAAGCGGCAAAAGACCATGCCGCCTAGCAAAAGTATCAGAACTGCATCATAGTTTGGGATATTCTACACATCCATGATATCGATCAATGTGTGCTCTTATTTGAAGATTGGCACAGCCCACTGCCACCTGCTACTCGTTTTGATGCGTTGCATAAGACATGTCATCCATTTAGCCCTGCCCAGGTGCTGCAGACAGGACGTCTTGCGCCAGTTCCAAAAAGGGCACCACCGTTGTTTTGTTCCGTGCTTGTAGAGAGTTGATGTTAGTTGATGTTAGTTTGCTTCTGAAGTGCAGGAACTAGCTTAAAAGAGAGTCAGTTTTCCCATCTTTGCCCAATCTGTGGGTTCACATTGATGTCGCTAAATTGCTGGTTCAGCTTGAAGCGGTGCCAAGCGTGCAGCGCCGTGCTATCATGGCTGCCGCTCGATTGCACAATGAGAAACTGGCAAGAAGTTGAAGCGGGGCAGTTGACTTGATGGGAAGTTTGAATTCACTTGTAGTTTGAACAGTTTGAACCTTCGAACACGTTGCCTATTGGCTCCTGTATGTTTGCCTTCTGGGGTCAATGGAACCCTAAGAATTGGAGCGGCGACCCCTTGCTTGGCCGGGGTTTGAAAGCCGATCTGGTTGGGCATGACTTTGTTTTTCGATGTTTTTCGCATCAGCTTGTCACTGGTGTTGTCTCACGATGGCATCGGAATGTATTGGTAATGGCAGTCGCCAGCAGGATCTCAAAACAGCAAAACAGGTTTGGTTGTTGCGCATCTGAGGGCGAAGACGCAGCAGAATCAAGGACTGCTATATTTTGGGGCCGAGAAAGGTAAGATTTTGTGAAGGCCCAGAAAGGAATCTGATGAACTTTCCTGCAAGATGCCAAGCTCTGAAATTGGAGGAGAAAGCATTTGTTGAATTTGATATGTGAAGTCAAAGCAAGACTGGATGGAAAGGCCAGCAGCTCAGGGACTCGACAGGTATTCCCAACAGCAACATCCCATCTGGCGTTAGAGACCGTTAGACTGTGTGCTGAATCTGAGGTTGACAGCCTGAGCTTCCCCATCCCACAGTTCATTGTGATTGGCAAGCAGAGTGTTGGAAAATCCAGACTCATCGAGGTTCGGGCCATGTCTCTGTCCACCAATTCTGAGTGATTTTAGTGATGTAAGCAGCGTACAGAAAGTCTCGCAGATTGGATGTGCGGAATTCTTTGAGTGGATGGCGGTGTGGTTTGCAGGCATTAGCAGGAGAGACCTTCAACTTTGTCTCTGGCACTTTGGGATCAAGGTGCCATTTTCCATTTCACGCAGAGCGGCAGAGCGGTTCCAAGGGTGCAAAAAGTGTGAATGGATGCGAATCAATCTGAAATATGACTGATGTGACCGCTTTCATACCGCAGGCGTCCTACCGTGTTGGAGTTTCGCAATGTGCCGGGGCTATCTCCATCAAGGCTCGAGAAACTCGAGGATTTGTCCCATGCCATGGTGCCCTTGGTGCAACCCCTGAGTGCAACCCCTTGGTGCAGGTGGTCTGTTTTTGACGAGAACCTGAAGAGATGGTCTTCCTACCCAGTGCAGGAGGTCATGCAAATCGTTGGCAGTGCCCATGAGGTGCTTCGAAGAACTCTTCACATCTCTTCAACAAGTCAAGATCATTCAAGATCATCATTTTCATTGCATCATTGCGACAGATTGTGACAGATTGCTTTGGCAGCTGTTTCTACTTGTGTAGCAGCTACCGCTCAGCTATGCCGCAAGAGAAATCCTGTCCAGGCGTGCGGAAATAACGTCAGCGAGTTGCCGATCCGAGTCAAAGTGGAAGGCAACACCTGGCAAGTTGCCACTTTCCCATCTCCATAATATATATATATATATGATATAATATATATATATATAATATTTTATTATATTATATATTGTATTATATTATATCACATTATTATATCATATCATATCATATTATAATATATTATATAATATCATATATATGATATATGATATATATATATATATACATGACAATATATACATATATATATATATACACATTATATTTATCCGGATATCTCCGGTGGTTTGTGATATTTTATGGCTCTGGCATGTCTGCTCTGGCTGAAACATATCTGCAAGTTGTACTGCTGCACCAGGTGAGGATTGCACAGATCTGGGACTGGTGGACCTCCCTGGTTTCAGGACCGCCTCGCAGTCGGTCGAAGTCGTTGATATGTTTTCCGCCGGCTGGTGCTGACAGGACATATGCCAAGGACGACGCCATGCAAAATCTGGCCAAAAAGATTGACACTCTCGTCTTCAAGTTTATGTTGGAGTCTCAAATGTAGAACAACGTAGTTATACAGTAGCTATATACTACTACGTAATTGCAATGATGTCATCAACGCAGCAGATGCCGGAAGTGCACCTGCCACTGGTGTCTTCCATGTTGGCAAGCCCGAGGAACGATGAGAACAACATCATGCTTTGTGTTGAGGAAGCTGGCGATGCTGCAAGCCCTTTATCTGCAAGCAGCTCCATGAGATGTCTCATTAGACTTATGCAGCCATGCAATCTGACTTAGTTTCTGCTCAAGGAGAGGAAAGATGAAGTTGGATTTTTTTACACTGACTGACTCCTTTCCCATTTTCCCATGTAGCAACATGTTGCACACTTGCCCTTCACGCCCTGCGTTTACCACTAGATGCAAGCTGCAAAATACCTGACCGACGCCAGACCTTGCAACACTCGGCAAAGCGAAGCAAGTGGATCCAACTTACAAGCGAACAATTTTGGTTCGAAACAAGCTGGACAAGTGCCCCATGTCTGTGGGAGTTGTTTCTGTGTTGGACATCAACTGATCCGGATCTTCAAAACAGCCCATTGTTTCCCAAGTGGCAAACCTTGCGATACATTTTTTGAGGCACACACACGGATTTTCCACAGTTTGGCAGGTACTACAATGATTTGACACCAGAAAATGTGAACAAATGGCGATGGCCCAAGTGAAGAATCTGAGCCAGAGTGGTAGTGAGTGATTGCATGTTGTATCATTTTGTCACATGTCATTATTTGGTCCATGTTCAACTTGAGGCTAGAGGGTTATGGCGACCTACCACAGCATTTGGCGCGATTTGCAGTGTCGCTGCATGGGTCCCAGACAATGACTGTATTTTTCCGCGTTTTGGGGGCGACACATCCAGCGTTGTTAAGGCCTCACTGGACAGGTGACGCCATGCCGAAACCGTTTGGAGAAATGCGGAAGGAGCGGTCTGGGAGAGGTCTGGGAGAACAGTGGGAGAGGTTGTGGCAGTTCAGACATGTTCACACTAGGCATTAAAAGATCTAAAAGGCAGATCATGATGCCAACCTGCTGCCTACCGAGGAGTGTTCAGAACGAGACATAGAGACCCTGGCCAGTAAGAAAGCTTCTTCCAGGCTCAATTCCTTTGCCCAGCTCAGTTCATCAATTGCAGATGAGATTCAATGGATTTGGGCAGGTACAAGATGACAATTGGATTTCAAAATTTCCGCAACTTCATGGAGGCTGGGTCAAATACTGTTTGAAGTGCTCAGCTTCTCTGGTTGGAATACAATTTCCACTTTTTGTTCTAGCATTCTGTCTCTACCAGCTTCTTGTCTTTCCTTTCATTTTGATGTTCCACTTCTAGATTTTTGAGACAAGGAAACTTGTGAGGGTTTTCGAAGGCTACCCTTTTTGTGACATTTCTGACAGATCAAAATCCAGCAGCTTTTCGCTGATGCGCTGGCCCCCATGCTGACTCGTCTCAAGAATATGCAAGAGGAGCACAGAATGTTAAAGTCAGTGATTCCCTTCTCGTTCGCCGCGGGTCACTTGAGCAAGGGTCAACCATTTGTGGACCCACAATCTGGACATTCTGGTCTCTTGTAGGCACAAGAATCCCATCTCAAGATTCAAACATACAGTTTCTAGATACACAAGGAACCAGACGCACTTCTTGTGGCACCTGCTTTCCTGGCCAACAGCCAGGAGCATGAAAAGAAGCTCCAGGTCATCAGACAAGAGATGGAAACCATCAATGAAGTTTCGGGACTCAGTGAAAAAACTTCTCAATACTCAAGCATTGCCCATCACATTGTACAAAAAGCAGATTATAGGTTATATATATAGTTCACACATATTCACGCTTAGCTTTGTCGGATGATGTTGTCTTTCAGGACAACATCTTGCATGCCACTCGCTCCGCTGGGATTACCTTCGCCCAAAGCTTTGTCTTTTTGATGGAGGCGCAAACTGTTTTTCAGAGAAAGGTCAGCCAGCTCTAAATTTGGAAAAGATGCAGCAGTGATTGCTATGACTTCAATGTGAGATTTTGTCGCTGCAATGCGCAGGGTGCGCTTTCATCCGAACACAACAGATGTACCCTTGAAGAAGAGCTCAGGGCATTTCACAAGTGCCCCATGCTGGGAGGGATTCCATGGGATTCCGACCTGTGCAAGCTCGGCACTCTAGGGCTTGCACTGAACTAGAAATTCATTATACAGGCATTCTTGTTGCTCCATTTTGTAGATGGCCTTCAAGATGTTTCACCAGGAGGAATTGCACCCCTGAGCGTCCCTGAGGTACTGCGCGAAGAGTGAGAGCTTGAAAGAGGACGAACTGATGCCAACATCATTTCAGGACAAGTGCTTTGCGTGGGTGCTGGCAGGATGTAATACCAATGACAAATATGTAAATGTACAACAATACAAAAAAGGATAGTATGTCTAAAGGATGATATCATACTTAAGGATGATATCATATCATGTAATATCATATCATATCATCTCATGTAATATCATATAACATGGTAATATTATGTGATATCAATATCATGCAATATCATACAATATCATGTAATATCCTGAGCGTCCCCTTGCCTCCCAGGATCTTGATTCCTACATCGCTTACCTTCGGGATACTGTGAAGCTGCCAGCCATGGACGTGCAACTGAATGGTGGAGCACAATTTAGAAGGCACTCATAGTGTGAATTTTGCGAGCTTTGCTGAAGTTGTTCTACCTGAAGCTTACCTGAAGCTTGGCAGGTTAATGTACGAAGTCGAGGTCTTTACCCGCTTTGCTGGCCTTGGCAAGAAGCTAGAGCCAGTTGACGTGATCCAAGTCCGGAACTGAAGTCACTTTCAATCCGGGGGAGCGAAGAGTTGGCTCACACGCAAAATTGAGGCTCGAGGATCTGGCCTGCGGGAATGCACCTGGCAGGACGTTTGAAAAGAGTCTGAACTATTCCGAAATGCTGAGCGTCTGCCTTGCCAAATGGCGCTTATAGTGCTTATGCGGTGGCAGCTGTGAAGAGTCCGCTGTTCCATTTTTTATGCTGCGAGGATGTTATCACTCAGCTAATGATGCAGACACTCGGAATTGAAATAAGCACCTTGGGGTCGACCATTTGCCAGCAGAAAGGTCAAACAGAGTAGCGCCACCCTTTGTGGCGTCCCAATCAGAAACCAGAGCAGCTGCCAAAAAGTCCCCACTCGGCATCTTTTTTCGGTACAGACCGTGTTCACGAGTTGACATTCCTCACACGAGGACTGCCCCTACACGAATGCGTACAAAGACCAAATACGTTGGGGAGCGGTTGAAGTTTTTCTTTGCAGAGCAGAAGGAGGCAGGGCTTCTCTGGCCCAAAGTTGGGATTCTGCAGGATCCCTATGTTTGAGCATTTTCAGGATTCATGACCCTCCACGCCACAGATTTTCACAACCGATTTTGGTGTTAAACAATCCAACTTCACTGGCTCGACCGATACACAGGAGTCAAAGGAGTTCTGAATTGTGCCTGTGTCATTCTTTTTACTCTTCAGGCCACTGTGGAGTTCATGCTTGGTCTTCAAGGTTCTCCGGAAGAACACATGTACTCCCGACGGATCCCAAAAGAGGCTCCCTGAAGAACAGCATGAGCGACCGTCGGGGACGAACAGCAGGGACTAAGACGGGGAAGAGGTTTCGAAGAGGTTTCGGGTTGACACTTCGAAACTGTTTCAAGTTTGAGTTGCAGACATTGTGAAGCTTTCAGTGGCTTGCCTTGCATGCTGCCAGGCCCAAGTGATAGAGCGGAATGATACCATGAAGAGATGTATCTTTCAAGCCTTCGACAATGCTTGTGATCGACACAAGTCTCGCTTCATGCAGACACTTGGAAGTGCAATAGCTGTGCATATCATCATATTTCATCCGTGTGAAGACTCTAGAGTCTCTAGAGACCTCTTACATGCTAGACTTCTCGAGTATCTAGGAATATCTAGGACCAGCCTTGAAGAGTTTTGAAGAGCTCTTAGGATGTTGAAATCGCTAAGGATGTGGTGCGATTTCATGGACAGCATGTTCCAATCTCCATTGATGCTCCTGAAGTCGGGCTCCATGCCGTCCATTGGGGATGACTTCGATGAAGAGAAAGCTCCAACCTTTGAAACGACCAAGGCCGACCTGGTGGGGAGATTTTGGGATCTGATTGACCGTCTTGACTTGGGAGACTTGGGATATCTTGGGATGTTGCAGTGTTGATAATCCTTGATGAACCTCACCGCAGTTTGCGTCAGTTTCACAGTTTGACCTTACTATTTTTGGCTCAAGCTGTTTTCAGTTTCCAACTCTCGGTTGCCTTCGAGCGGAGAGCTTGAAGTAGTGCCTGGCCTTCTTGCTGACCTTGGAGGTGGTGGCTGTTCGCCCTGCCCAGCATGACTTAGAGTCTTAGAGAAACCAACGCTTGCCAAGCATGAGTCCAATGGCATCCATGGCCACGAGTCGAAGCCACAAAGCGAACGAGTCGAAGCTGTGGACCATGCGGACACAGAAAGCCTTGCTGCGGCTGCAAAGTGAAGAGCGCCTTTATGGGACTTGGAAGGTCCTGCGATGGTGATGTGGGCAGATATGACATGGAGACCTGTCGAGGTGGAGGAAAATGTGATGGCCATTTCAAAATGAGTGGGGACGAATATTCATGCGACAAGATCAAAGACGGATGGATGCAAAGCTCCCTCCTCATTGCCATATCTTCACCTGAAAGGTGCACACAGTCATGGGCTGGCAAGATCCCAGAGCGCCGCCGTTTTCAGAGTCAAAAGAATCTGCATTTGCAAAAGGAAGAGGAAGGCAAATGCGAAGGTGTGTTGTTGGTTTCTATAGCTTCATGCGGCAGTTGTGCAGCAAGCTTTCATTTTGGTGCAAGGCTCGCATTGAGAAAGAGCGAAGAGGGAGAGGAACTCTACAATCGGCCTTGAGGTTCGAGGGTGCGACGGTTGGCTGCTGTAGAACCAATAGAAAAGGTTTTGGGTAAGCTTACTTTGGTGCAGCCAGAGCCGTGAACTTCTCTCAGTAATCAGTGAGCTTGTGTTTCTCAAAGAGTTTGGAGTGAATCAGGCCTTGATGATGTGCGATTTGTTTCTTTTCCTTGACAATATGGGGTCAGCGTGAGAACAAGCATGCTAGAAGGAAGAGATGCCAAGCATCAATGTCACGGCAGGGAAAAGGTGAAGCAAATCCCCGATGATGATGTCAAAGCCAATGACTCGGTGAAAATGGTGGAAAGGCGGGGAGATGTTGGGAGCACAAGAGATGCCGTCAACTTTATCAATAATTGATTGGATCACGATGGATCACGATGGTAGAGCGTTTCTCCAAACTTGCATTTGGATTGCACAATCCACTGCAGGATAATAGAGCAGACCTTTGCGGTAATCCGCAGCGTGCTGGGCTCAATGCCATGCTGGGCTCAGAAAGGCTAGAAGTGGAGTTGTGCTGAGGTGGTTGCAGATCACATGCAGCTCTATTCGGTTACTTGGCAGATCTTGGAGAACTCCAAAAGCGCCTGGACTTGAGGGTCTGCAATGTTTGCTTGAATTAGAATTAGGATCAAACATGAATCCAACCTCCAAGACTCAAAATCATTCAAATATAATCAAACAGGATGAAACAGGAATATTCGATCATGTTGTCCAAAAGCCATCACCGGGTGAATTCCAGGAATCCTTCTTCCTCTTGCCCATGTTGCGACGGTTAGAAGGAGTCATGGCTCAAATGGAGCTTCAGGACCTGGTGAAACCTGATGGAGCTGCAAGGTTTGACCAAAATTTGTGGTCTCAAGATGTCTCAAGTTCTCAAGAGTCTCTGTTTTAAATATCCTAGCAGTCCATCAGCTATACATCCTGCTGTAGTTTTCTTCACTTGGTGGGTCAAGTGAATCCCTTGCGGAGCGCAAGGCAGCTCAAAGTTTGAGAAACCCCAACTACTTTACTAGATTTCCATCGCCACCACGCAGGAAGATGACAAGATTAGCTACCGAGCACGAAAATCTGTGCTGGAGGATGAGAGGAAAATCTCCCAAGGCACGTAGACAGAAATCATAGATGACCGTCAAAATGACCATGACAGAAGTGTCAATTTCTAGGCTAGGTTGCCATGTTGGGCACTTAAGATCAAGATGTCATGGAGCTCCAGGCAGAACAGCTGTCAATCTCAATTTGCCTACAACTGGTTCATTTATTTTGGGCGAACCAGTGGCTGGTGATCTCTCCAATCGGGGTCAGGTATGCTGACAGACTTGAACTATTGTGTTGAAGCAGTTCAGAGATTTAAGGCAGGAGCAGAAGCATGTGCCGTATTGTCCCGTATTGTCCCGTGCTATGTGGTCTAGACTGTCTAGACTTGGAGTGACTTGCCTCTGCGTTGGTGGCAGGTGACCTATGGCGGGGGTCAATAGCTACCACACTGCTGGCGTCTCACCTCATTTTCCTCATCCGCTGCCTCAACACTACCATACATCCAAACAAAATCAAGCAAACATGTTGCAATCGGAGCTGTTGGAACTATTTGCGCGTCTCAGAGGCACCCGTCTCTTGCCAGTTTAAAAGCATTTGTCGATGGGCACTCTGAATTCTCTGAATGATAATGGTAACTTGTGTGTACCTCTGCAACCAATCGAAAGGGCTATCTTCCTCAAGCTTGGCACAGATGCTTGACAGCGCGTGTAACTTGGACTTCACGCGGAGTCCACTGAGAGCCCCGCAAGATCCATTGATTAGGAGAAAAAGGTCAGGGAAGTTTGAGTAGAAACGGCTTGGCTCTGCTGCAAAGTGATCAGCAGATTCCAAACAGCCCCAAGAAATGGAAGGATCTCCACCTTCTCGGGAGGGTGCATGTCACAGAGACTTGGACTGGACAGATGGGCTCAAGCAGAGATCAGGAGGTCAGGACATACATTTATATAAAGATGATGGGACTATGTAACCACAGGCACTGAATGAAGACATTGTCAAAGCTTGTGTTCACGTCTTCAGCTTTGAGTTCAGCATTCCTTCGGGTTCGGGCCCAAAAGCAGTCATTATGCTGGATTCCAGTCGGATCTTCAATTGTAGATGCTTTTTACCTCGGCCAGTAACGAGACTTTTTATATACATCTGTTTACTGATTCCAGTCTTGGGGAACTCGAGATGACCAGAGTCAGGGTCACTTCAGTGTGAAACAGAAGTGCATCAACTGGCCACCAAGCCATGCCCCTCCTTGATGCTTTGCAGCTGGCTATTCCTTCTTTTCCAGCCACTGCATGCGGAGAGGCATCCCAAGCCAGACATGTTGCTGCTACTTGCTGGTTATGTTCTTGACAGAATTCAGGACCAAGATCTTGCAAGACTTTGTGTAGTGGTAGGTTCAATGACAAACTGATTCATTCTGCATGAAAGGAAGCTGCGATAGTGGGTATGGGTCAAGATTGGGTACCCTAAAATTGAATGGTTAATACTGAAGATGTTCTAAAATGGCCAAAAACCTTGGATGCCCTCAGCTTTAAATGTTGACCCACACCCATAGTTCAACAAGAGGTCGCGTTGCCAGGCAACTTCTTGGCCGCGGCCTGGAGTCAGGGCTTGCTTTGGCGTCGTGCCAGACGACGGAGGCGATTTTTTGGTCACATGTTTGTTGTTTTCAAAGGTCTTCATCGTTTGTTGGCTTTGATGAAAATCCTGTAAAGGATCTTCAGCTCTGGGTGGATTGGTCCCTCAGACCACCAGGTTGGGGGCCCAGGTGCCGACACATTCTTTCAATAGCATTGGTGCAGACTATTTGTCGAACTTCATCCATCCTACTTCATTTGATTGATGTATACCCTGTATCAATTGTATCCATCGATGATTTATCCATTGAATCCTTTACATCTGTCCACGGTATATCCATCCAGTATATAATATGTATGTCTTCCAGCATCTCAAACTTGTTCATCCACTATCATCCATCATTTGTCCATCATTCATCCATCATTTGTCATTTGCCCAACGACACAAGAGACCGTGCGTGATATTTTCTTCCATTTCTTGTTGACAAATTTGTGCTTGTTTCCCAAAATTTGTGTACCCCAAACCATTGCTTTCTCCAATAGAAATGACCAGTTCTTGATGTTTCCCCCCCCCTTGGTAGGAAACCCCATTTTGCTCATGGTGCAAACATTTGTCACCTCCTTTTCCAAGGCCGTGCCCAGCTGCTGGACGTTCAGCTGTTCTCAGAAGTGGAGGACTCGTGGCCGAAGATGTAAAGACTTTAACGTCTTTTTAACCTCTTCAACATAGCCATTTTTTCTGTGGCTCTGCTGGGCATTTTTTGGCCGAACTTCTTCGTTCCGCTAACTGAGATCCCAGGAGGAAGCTATCTTAATCGCGCAGCTTCAAAGGCATGGCGATCTGCTGACACTGAAGGACTGCATCGGGAGACGTGGCATCTCCAGGAGGTTCTCCAGGAGGTTCTCCTATGGCCTCTCAAACCCTTCATGTCTCTCCTTGGTCTTCATGGTCTCCATGTCCTCTTCGGGCCAGTTATGGCACCAGGATGTCCGTCAAGTGGCCTTGCATGAGAGGCCTGACAGTCACCAGGCAGTCTCGATGCGTGAAAGCTGGAGATGGTGTCAGCAATATGGATTTGTCATGATTTGTCATTGTTTGTCCAAAAATTAGGTACCTCATGGTACCTCTAAAATCCAGTGGTGCATCATATTTCATAATCATTTCCTATTGAAATAGCATGAACATCATGATTTTTTTGATCTTTTTGGGGGGATCCACCCATTTTGGGACAAGCCGCCATATACCTGCAATACGTTTCCAAAACCACGAAACAACCTTCCAATCTTCGACGAAACTCCTGCAGGGCTTGCTCGGCCAACGCATCCTGTACGGCAGCATCGATTTTGTTGGGGTCTCAATGTCGGTTTGGGGTTTGCCCACAAAATGAAGTATACCACAAAATACTGTAGCAATTTTAATGGGACCATGATGGAAAATTGTTGGATTGTCGGGTACTCGTACCCTGTTTTGAGACAAAGCCCTGTGAATTTTGAGAGTTGGAGCCGCAGCAATCCCCAGCAGATACTGTAGAAATGGATGAAGGCCATGGATGGTGATGATGATCTACTTGGCCTGATACATTCCTGCCATGGTTGGAGCCTGAGTGAAGCAGCACCACTTCCGGAATCTTTTGGGTTGAAATGCTGAGGTAGAAGTCCTTCAAGCGACTCATTCCAAGCTGAGCAGCGGCAGGCTTTGGCATTTACGCTTGAGGCCAGATTCTATTTATTACCATGGGGTTGCCTCCTTGCAAGTTCGAACGCCCACTTCTCAGGGGGAGCTGCAGCCAGGATACCAGGTGGCGTTGCTGTGCCATTTCAACCTCTTCATCAGCATTACTGCGGTGCAATTTGGCAGGTCCAGTTGTCGCAGTCGGATTGGGTAATGCCCTTGGCCTGGGACATCGACTCAGAGCTGGAAGAAATGTAACGTGTCATAAGTCCATCCCACCTGAAGCTTCCAACGTTTGGAACTCCAATGATGTTCTGGGGCCAAGGCATTCTCCTTTGAAGTGATCGAAGGCGCATGGTCTTTGCAGATCCAAGCTGCTGACAGAGCAAAGATGTTTCTGAGGACAAGCTGCTGCACGAGCAGGCAGGGGTCCTAGATGGTCCTAGCATGCTGTGAAGCTTGGACCCAACACAACACGATGCAACACATTCCTTCGGCCCAGGAGGGGCAATTCAGATTTTGGCGCGAGTGTTGAAGGAGGTTCCCTGGCACAAAATGCAAGTTGGGTGTTTCTCAGCAAAATTGGAGAAACCCACCTTTTGGCAAGGGGAACCCTTTCATTGTTGAGGCTTTCCCCTTTCTTGGACCTCTTTTGGTCAGGAAAACGGCCCTGAGAGGCGAAGTGCTTCAACGAGGATGCCTTGCTGAAAAACCTTCGCAGTTTATCGGCTTGCTCATGGGTGTCGCTCCCTCAGGTCTCAAGCTCGCCCCAGTTTCACTTTTGAGTCCGGTCACGACATGCCCACCTGGACACCTTGCCATTTTCAGCAGCGAACATTAGAAGAGACGCAACATGTCCCCCGGTTTTGCAACCACACAAGAAACTTTCTGGTTAATTTTCTGCAAGCGAAAACTGAAGTGACACAGAGAGCGAGAGAGAGAGAGAGAGAGATTCTTGACATATCCCCAAAGCCAGTGGCATCTATTCCATATTAGAATTAGAAACTGGGAAAGTTCATTTGTTTTCCGGAAAGATTGGCCTCAAAGTGGGCCAACTTCCGATGCTTCCCCCATGGCCTGGAGCTGTTGCTCCTGTGTTCGCCCTGATGTGGAAGCTGATGGAAGTGCACCCAGCTGCGTGGTGCCTTGCTATGGCTTAGTAGATAGATGTTGGGAACCTCTGGGATAAAAAACAAAACAAGTCTGGGTGATTCTTCCCAAGTTTTCAGACGCATTCAAATTAGTTAAATCACAAGTAGCAACCCAGGCATAAAGAATCATAGTCTTTGCATATCTTGGAAACATCGCCACTGGCACTGCAGCCGTAGTATCAAACTGACCTGTGATAGCATGACATGGTGGCGTTGCGTCAAGAAATTGTTCTGTGGGCAAACTCACGTTAGACTGATGGGTCTCGGGCAGTCTGCCAATGGTTGGGTACTTGGACAAACAATGGATAACATGAGGCATAGATAGGCATGGAATTGTTTAATCATTTTAATCCAAGGACCCAATTTCAAGCTCTCAAGATCCCAAGCGCTTCGAATTGCAGAAGCTGGTGTGCGACTTCGACGCTTGGCAGTTATGAGAGCTAGAATTGATTAGCGAGGGTGAAGATTTTGAAAGGGACAAATAAAAAGCAAGGACGTGGTTCTTCCTTCTGTTTCAGTGAGGTGCGAGAGGCTTCGGATGGAGGCAGAGTGGGTGGACAGGGTGGCTGTGGGCGAGATACTGGAAATGGTCATCCGGGCCGCTCATTGGGGTTCCAGACCATCTGGTCAATGCTTAGGGATGGTTTTGTGAAGACAGACAAGGAAGTGGAATTAGATGTAGGCCTAATTTCTGTTTATTAAGCAGTGGCAAAAACCCAGTTGCTGACTTTTGACTCTTGAGTGAGGACCATCCAAAGATCTCTGGTGATTTTATCTTTAGCACTTCAAGGTTCTATCAACCAATCGTCAAGAGTGGAGAGAAGCCAAATGAAGCAAGAGTGTGTATTGCAAGTCAATGCGTAACTGGGTAAATCTTCCACATGAACACTATTCAAAAGCCCTGTCATCCAGGCCGCCGCTGCGAAGCCATGAAAGTCGGTGGTCCATCTGGCCTTCAGACCGTGCAATACCAGCTGGATCGAGCCGCAACGAAATTCGCCTCCTGGCAGATGTTCAGATGGTATTTTTGGTGCTTGGGCTATTTGTGTGGTTCCTCTGCCTTCAGTTATGTGGTTCGATTTTGGGTGGAATAATCTTGTCATTGTTGTTGACGAAGCTATTCCGACAGAAAGGTTTTTCTTAGTACGTGTTGGAATTCAATATCGCTTAATAGTGCTTTGGGCTTAAACTTGCAGGGATACTTAGCACTGGAAACAGGTACCCTTGACCTTGGTCACGGGTGCAAAGAGGTGGAATCGAAAACGGGTATTTGGAGTGGCACTTCCAAATACAACAACTTTAATAGGTATGACTGATGTCCGTTTTGCAAGAGTCCAGTGTTGGCCCATAGCCATAGCTGCCATGGCCCACATCAGGAGTTGAAGGACATCTCCTCGAACAGTGTCTTGATCTGCTGGAACGTCAGTGACATCCTCCTGCGTAAGGGTGAAGATGCTGACACTTGGCCACACAAGGCCACCTTAACGGCCGCCACCTTGGCCCAGTCGCTAGAGATCAGCGTTGAGGGCGGAGGTCATGGCAGTTGGTGTCTTGTGGCCAAGAATCAAGAGGAAAGAGATCGCTTCGTCTGTGCTATCCAGATCCTGCAACTCTATCACAGTTTGCAGAATCAACTTGCAACCAACTTTTCCACTCCAAAGAAGAGTGAGATGGAGGGTTACGGCGAAGGTGGTGTATTGCGGCGGGGAGCTCAACAATTTGTGACCGAACTGTGAAGCACAGCCAAAATACACCTCCAACCGTGATTCAAGGGTTCAGAACGCTTTCAGAACGTTTTCAGAATGCTCTTGCACTTCCTGAGTTGCAAAAGTCTCCTGGCACTAAGGCCGCCGGCAAGCAGTCCAGCAACGTCATTGGTGTCTCCCTTCGCTCGCACAGCACCTGCGCCACCTCCAACTCCACAGAAGTTGGAATTTTCAGGGACTGGCGTGGCTGGCTTATAGTCATGACTACTATGGCAACAGAGACTTTGGAGAAGCTTCTTTGAGCACTTGGACACGGCCATTTGGTTCAACCCGTGCTAAACAAGAGCGGGCAAGGCAAAATAATGCTGCGCTGCCGCAGTGTGAATTGTTGATGATGCGATCGTCCGCATGCTTCGATTGAGTAAAGTGAAGTTGTTGCAGCCCAAAGAAACACAGTCCTAAAGCTGACTTGCTTCCTTCTTTGTCCGTTTTCAGACTGGCTAGAGCTCTGCGGTTCCATTTCAATATTGAGGGGGCTTCTACCAATGGTAAGGTTAAAATCATTGAGCGGATGTCTTGTTCCGCGTTGCTCAAACGGCTGAGGCGCTCCTACCCCACCTACATTCTCCACACGGGGTTGAATCCTTGGCTACAAAATTTATACTCCAGCAAGTTCATTAAAACAAAGTCCTGACATGTCCTGAGGAAAATGGAAGGTGCAGATGATCAGCAACTGCTCTCGTGGATGGACGGCATCCGCTCTACTGTGGGTCTGTGCCCTGATGTTTTGCAGGTTCAGGAAGGATAGGAAGGCACTGCAAAGAGTGGTGAAATTATTGAACAAGGTCATTCAAGATCCCCAGCAACTATTGCAAGATGAGGGGGTACCTGCGCATCATCATTTCTGCTATCCTCATCCTTTCATGTGTTTGGTCATTATGTCATGGGTGCGTCCTCACGAGACCGCCCCTTGTCTGAGGCATAGATCTGAGATTCCTGGATGTATCTGAGGACTTCCAGCGTGTGGAGGTCGGAGATTCAAAGGCTGGGTTTGCGCACTCCATTGCATTTGCACAACTTTTGTGTTTTGCAGTTTGAGGATGTTTTATTTGAATGTCTTTCACGTGTTTTCACATCTGATCCCATGGAGACTCAGTTGCAAGCCTGTAGAACTGACTATGCTGAACTGTCAGGTCAAGCTTGATGAGCATGACTTGTGCCGGGCTTGGTGTATGAAGCCTGCCAAAGAGTCAACTCACTTAGATGGGTGACGTTGTTTGGGTTGTCCACCCAACTTTGTCCCGTCGTTGTCTTCAACTATGGAATGCGCCGAATTCATCAGGATTCTGAGGCACTTGTTCTGAGTGGGGTTTCATCCTGTGACAAAAAACATTCCAGACATTCCATTACAATCCATAATTATATGTATATAGAACATTATAGAACCATATAAATATAGCTATATATTATATATATAACTATACATAACGTTACATAACCATATATACTTATTGTGCAAGCACCATTTGAAATCTGTGAGCGCTCAACGTTTCTCCAAGGCTGTGGCTCGACTCCACTTTGTCCAACTCTCCGGAGATTCGCAAGACAAGACCGAGGCGTCATCAGGCACATTGCACGTCTAGAGATGGATAGATCATGATAGATTCGTCCAATTTATTCAAATTCAAATAATATGATGAATTAGATAGTAGTGTAGTTGTGAACTATACAAATTACACATTTTTTTAGATAATTTATGAGATCGTAGAATCTCAAGTGGAGTTGTTCCGTGGTTTCAGACGGCCAACAAAGTGGCGTTGCCGAGGCTGGATACCGCCACATGTGTCGATTCCAGACTTCAACTGTCCTGCAATTGCCCGCGTTCCAGCAAATGTCACAGCCCCAGTCAAAGAGATTTAACAGGAGATTTTAATTCTTCATATGATCATTTGGTTTTGAGTTGTTTTGGAGGAGCCTTTTCAGCCTCACAAACGAAAGTCTTGATACCTTGCGAAGACTTGGAGGCGATATTTGCTGCATCTCGACTCCGATGCGACTTTCCATTGTGAAGGCCCAACCCGATGAGACTGACATTCTCCACTGATTTAACACGTGTTGGGCACCATCTGATTTCTCAGTCGCAGCACACAACGAAGGATCGCGGTCTTTGGATCCCTTCAAGGACTGAGCAAAACGTCATACGGCCAATTTCCAGCAGCAACATGATAGATATCTTTGGCATTCTTTGGCCAAGTTGCTTTCATTTTCAGAGGAGATGGCCCAGAGAGACTATGTCTATGGGTCGAGTTCCTCGATCTTGGGGAGAAACGTGATTTGATTTGTGTCACAGTGACTACTCATCAGACTCAGCACCTGGCATGCAAGAGGCAGGTGCAGAGTGACTTCAGATGGACTGTTGAGGCTTTTCGAGGTCGGGCTGGAAGATCCTGGATGTACAATTGGGCAGCGACCTGAGTGTCGATGAGTGGGCACTGTGGGAAAGTCAGAGGAAGCAGCTCACATTGATATCATTTGAACTTGACTAAGCCCCTGACGGACCATGACCTACAAATGTTCGATTTCAAGGGACAGTCAACAGACTCTGAAAAGGTGGTCGAACTTCTTGAAAGAGTGCGGAGCTCAGATTGGCTCAGGGCTGAGGCATTGGAATCTGAAGCAGATCTGCAGTTGATCTCAGGTGGGTTCTCCTAAATGATCTTGAGCGGAGGCCTTAGTGAAGTGGGGCCAAACTTGTTGCAGGGAGATTCTCCACTGTGGCTAAACAGGCCAGGTTGATCCAGGGAGGCACTTATTCTCTCTTATTCCAGCTGAGACTGCCAAACCCTGCAGCTGCTCTTTCAACGGCGGGCAAAAACATCAGTCAATTGGCCAGAGCGTCAGAGAACAGGTGGTACGATACCCGGTACGACACAGATCACACAGGTGTGGGTTGAATTGAGGACACTAGCGACACTGAGAAGATGGTTGAAGTTCCCTTGGACTCTCTGTCTCTTACGTGGGGAACCGCTTGGGAGGCCAGTCATATCTTGAGTTTTGTCATCAAAACAGGGGTTGCAGCGGGTTGCCGGTTGCAGGATTCGGCCAGGTACTGGACCTCGACTTCTTCACCTCAGCGGAAGTGATGCACTTCACAAAACGGGCATCGCCTGGCGCGTTTGTTTCACACCTTGGCCGCCGCCTGGAGCATGGTCTGGGTCTTCAGCTGCATCATGTTGCATCACCTGCCAGGTGGAGGGAACCTTAGGGCATTACAGGTCGGATCCTCAGTGATCACTGTGAAGATTTGATCTGCCATTGACGAGAGGTACCTTTGGGGCGACCACTTAATACGTGCCTATCAGGCCGGTGTCTTAGTGCTGCGATCATATTCACGTCTCTCAACTATTCCAAACTACTAGCTGGGAACGCGGGGGAACAATTATATGGTATCATTTGGTGATAATATGTTACTTAATACATTGTAATATGTATTGTAATTGTACTATATATATATATATACATGTACACACATTCCTGTTCCCATCCCTCTATTTTGTGATCATAATTGAATACAAATGATCCCACCCCCTAATATCAAATAGCCCTCGCAAGGGTTCCCAAAATGAATAGATCAAAGACCAAATCAGGGTTCCCAGGATTTTTTATATGAGGGGAAAGGGAAACAGTAAAAATATAGAAATGCAGAAACACAATAATGTATTCAACACAGTATACAGTGTCATATACATTATAGTATGTATGTATATTTATTTACATCATGTCATGTTATATATACATGCTTCTTCTTTAGATGTCATATGAACCAAGTCCAGTCCCAGTTCGCTTCCCCCTCCAGGTCTTACTCTATGCTCCGTTGGAACGTGTACGTTGCTTTGATTCCGGGGAGCTGCCTGGCAGGTGCAGCAGCTGCAGCTGCCATAAGGGGGGTCAAATCATTTGAACACCACCAGGCTGTGAGTAATGATGGATAACTAGATAAATGAATGCAGATGAGTATACATTATTTGGTAAACCAAGTACCATCTCAACTTTATGACACGCATGACTACATATGATATTACATGTAACATGGTGGCTACCAAGGTTTTGACTCATAGCGATAGATTTACTTTTTGAAGCAGTGCTTAGATCCCTTCAGGCTTTCAGACCAAAATTTTTGAAGCCACTGTTTGGTTGCTTCCCCATGAATTTTTCTTGCAACCAATGATTGATGTCAACTACGTGCCCCATTTGGAACCAGCAGTGACAGACTTTTGCCGCAGTCATGGATGCTCGGGTGACAACCAGTTTGACTCGGAGGCGGGAAAGATTGAAGCCTCATTGGGGGCTGGTCCGCTAAACTGCCCGTCCTCTTCGGGGATGTTTTTTCCTTTCTTTGGGTAGAAACTGCCACTACCATCTACCAATCATCATTCAATCATTCATGTGCACCAGAAGTATCCCTATATCAACTGCAGTTGGCAGCTGGTTGCCAGGATGCAGAGGGTGAATGGCACAACGTCTATGGTGTGGTGGATGATATCAGTTGACCTTGACTCAGATATTTTCACATTGCTCCATTTGGATCCACTTGGGATATCTTGGGATTGAAAGATAAAGTGGCTGAAGATTTGGATTGAAAGATATTTCAGGTCCTCATTTGTGGATCGAAAGTGGTCTGAAGGGCCCAGGACTCAGAAGAGTCCTCAACCGCACAGACCACAGGGCTGTTTTTGAAGCTGCACAGCTGAGGTGTTGAGTGGCTTGGGGGACCTGGAAGCGGGACTGACAGCGGGACATGATTTGTTTGGTGTGAGGTAGTTTCCAAGCAAAAAAGAGTAGACTCGAACAAGTACCAGGAGGAAATTGGAAAACAACAAACTGAATTCCATCTATCTAGATTCTATTCCACTTATACAAATGATCTTAAATGTCAATCTACTATTTGGAGAGTCGAGTCATGAAGTCGGTTTGCTTCACCCTGCATTCATATTCGCACTTGTTCGCACTCCGGCAGGACTTCACCCGCAGCTTGCCTCAAATTGTGTAACCAGCGGCCTCATTGTCAGGTGCGAGCCCAAAAGCTACATGAAACAAATGAACATTAGATAGACAAAATCCATGGCCGAAAATGGATGATTAGGATTTGATCAAAAACCAATTAGCATGGTGCCGGTCAATTCATACCCGAAGTGTGAACATATTTGGCCCACAAATGTTGTCAGGGCTTCGACTTTGTGTATCGGGAAAGCTCTCAAACTGCTGACTGTGTGCTTCGCAGTGGACGCGCTGAAGAGGAGGCAAGACGATTGATTGGAAGGAAACTGCATTCTTGATCCAGAATCTAATATTTGGGAAAATCTGGCAAAACAACCAGACACTGCCCTAGAATAAGGAATGAAGGATCACTATTTGCACATATTTGCACTGTTTCTGTGGATGTCAAGTTTCTCAGGAGTGTAATGTGGGTGGCGTAGAAGGTGCTGCCATGGAGCCCTGGCTCCAGATTGTGGGCACCAATTTGGTGACCAAGGCAGGGACTGCATGAAAGATATGACAGATTGGAAAGCTTAATGGCTTAACATGGATATGTGATACACCTGTGATGACATGCAGGATATGTCATACGGATATGTGATGAGTTTGTGAAGACTAGGTTGGAGCTGCCAATCGTTACGAGCTCATTGAAAAACTGGTGGAGAGGCCAGGAAGAATCAATCGAGATGAAGCGCGGAAAGAGAGAGAGAGAGAGAGAGAGAGAGAGAGAGGGAGAGAAGAAAATAGAGCTTTTCCACGCTGCTTTGGCAGACTATCAAAGAGAGCTGTTTGTGTGCATTATTGTTTTCTATCAAAAGTTTTGTTTTGTCGATGAAGTCATTCACTGCACCTTGCTTTCCAAGAGCTCCGGTGCTTTTGACTGCTTGAAAGCCATTTTCCAAAAGACCAGGCAGATGAATTGCAGCGAATGGCACGAGGAACTTGCTGAGAAGATCCGCAAAGCAGAGATAACGCGCTTACAAGATTTGCCGTGAGCAAAAGGACTTGGATGGTGCTGAAGCACGCTAAACCAAAGGACCAGCTCGTTTGCAGTCTTGAGCTTGAGCCACCGTTGGTTCTCAGTTAGTTTCCATTTGTTCTCACTTAGCCACCGTTGGTCACCGGTTGATCACCGTTGCTCTCGGCAAAGTCCATCCTCAAAGGATTGCCCCATCAGCTTGCGCCATGGCAATAAACACAGCTTCGGGCGGCGTTGCAATGCAAGGCAGTTAGAACAAGACCCTGGTGCATCATGTTGGGCATTGGGCATCATGTTGTATTCGCCTGGACTCACTTTGTGGGGCAGGTGGATCCTTTAAATGTCGGCTTCAGACTCAGTGTCGCACATCAAGGTCCGACTTGCCAGATTTTCCCAGGTTTGATGTGTTTGGGTGCTGGAGTTCCGAACAAACGCACCAGTGCTACATCATGCTACATTCAAGGCATGGACATGAGATGTGCCATACATGTGCAGGACTTGCAGCAGAAGCTTCTGCAGGCTGCGGAGAGCATTGAAGCGCTAGAATCGGAGCACGATGCTTTACTCCTTGAGGCGCTTTGGGAAAGGTATGGAAAGGTATGGAAAGGTATGGAAAGATATGGAAAGGTATGGAAAGGTATGGAAAGATATGGAAAGGTATGGAAAGGTATGGAAAGATATGGAAAGGTATGGAAAGGTATGGAAAGGTTTGGAAGGGTGATGCCACGAAGATCTGCATGTGAATGATGGCATTTGAATTTGAAGGCTGTGAGGGAACATTTCTCGTTTCTCTATCAGCCTGCCCAGAGCCTGCAAGGCCGAAGAGACGGAGCAAGAGGCCAAGCATCTACGATCTCTTGAGAATTCTTGATTTGACAGGAGGGTTCCATGCCTTCCATGCAGGGTACAGAAGTGACAGCTTCGGCTCAGCATCTTGCAGCAGGCATTGCGCTGGCAGCAGATTGCTTTGCAAGTAACTCGACGTCTTGCAGAAGGCCTTCCGTCACCAACAGCATTGCAGACACCGATTTGTTTTTCCCCACAGCTATGACTAAGCCTTACAAACATCAGCTAGCAGCAAGCAGAAAATACTAAAAAACATCTCCATGGATCATCATTTGGGGATTCAACCAACCTCCCCCAGTTCAGTGATGGCTTATGAACCACCAACATCCAACAACCTTATTAAGCACTAACAACTAACAAGCTTAATGGCCAGGTTCTGCTGGCCATGGTGGCGATTGGCAGCCACTCCTGGCTGCAATGGAGAAGCCCCTGAACCGATGCAGAAACTCGCCGCCGACGGAGGTGCGCGGCTCGAAATGGGGAAAATGGGTGGTAATTTTGTATCTATTCAAATCCATTAAGATCCCATTGGAATCAACCAAATTGAAGGGATTTCAACGGATTTCAAGTTTTTTTTTATGTACAAACATCTACAAACTTCTACAAACATATACAAACATTAAACGTAGTACCTAAGTGACTAGATGGAAGCAGGAACCATGTTGTGTTGGGGATCCCTCATTGTTGGACCATGGCAATGCAAATGTCCGTGTCAGCCTCTTGCATGGAGCGTTGAAAGTTCTCACAGGACTACTCAGCCTTTCTGGAAGAGAGTGAAATGGCCAATGCTGCGAGGCACGTCCCAAGCAACCCATATTTTGAGTAGTTGCTCCTCCAGTGTGGTGGTCTTGGGCCATCTTGGGCAGGTCCTTGGTTCAACAGCTGGCTCTTTCTGAAAGACAGCTCCAAGATGAAGAGGCCTATGCTGAGCATGCTGAGCCAGTATGGGTGCAATCTTTTGCTGACTTTGTGAATCGACATTTGTGGTGCCAGGCAGGCATGCAACGTCTAAGGGACCAGCTGAAGCTGCAACAGGAGGCAACACTTTGCCGAAGGTTTCTGGTTGGAAATGGGCGAACTGCAATGCCCATGCGAAAGATGTTTCATTCCAGGTTGCCGCTGCAGAAGCGGCTGAGGATGCATGGCAGAAGAGTCGCTTACAAAGCCACTTGGGTATACTTGGGTGAATTCAGCTCTGAACAGTTGGTCATGAGATGGCATAAGGTATTGCCTCCATTTCCTCTACGTTTCTTTTTTGAGATTCCTCGGCGATTTCTCTAAACCTGTGGGATTCAGCTTTCAAAGAGATCAGCCTCCAACTTCTTGACTCGAGTCTACTGCGGCCCCACGGATTTGATTTCAATACGGTTTGTTTCAATTTTGATTCATTGTATTCTGCGCAGGAGGTAAGCCCAAGAGTATCCATGTGTCAGGATTGCGTTGTTGTGAATCAGGTGCTAAGCAGTCAATTGCAAAACACCTTGAGGCTGTGACCTCAGTGGCCCCGTGTCCTTGTTGACTGTTCACTTTCGCGAAAGCTGACATGTCTAAAAGCTGGAATTTGCTTGGTGATTTTGATGATCTTGATGAGTTGAGGTTAGGGTTGCTGAACTGCTTGCCTGCCGCAGTTTCGGCTGAAGCACTTTGGCATTTTGGGATTTGAGAGGTACGAGAGGAGCGTGGAGGTATGGACCCACAGCTCCAGTGTCTCTATCGGCACACCTTCATTACGGTTGAGGAGCCCAATGAGCTGATCGCTGTTAAGCGTGCCAAAAGCTTGCCCCCAGAGAGGAGGGCTGTACCTGATGTGGAGGCTACAGAAGCTCAGGTCAAAGAGTCGGAATTGGCGGACTACGTCGCCCGGCTTGCTGGAAATGCTGCTCATTTTTTCGGACAGAGGAGCAACAGGCAGCAAGATGCAGCAGTCCACTCTGAGACCAAAGCTGATGCCAATGATTCAGATTCACTTGATCCCACTGCCCCTACTGCCAACGCTGCACAAGAACTTGCTAGTAGAGGAAGCCTGGGACACCCAGATGTGTGCCGGCGCCCCTGCGTCTATTTCAAGTCTGGCAGCTGTGAACACGGCAGTTCATGTGGCTTTTGCCACATGGAACACACCCTGCGGCTCCCAAAACTAGACAAGAAACAGCGTGAGCTGATCAAAAGCTTCAACAAGACGGAAGTGCTTTCGATCATGCTGCGCTATCTCCGATTGGTCGCTGCAAAGCAGGGCTTTGAGCTCCAAGCTACAGAGATTCTCAAGCTTGTTGAGCACGAAGTTCTTGCGCAGGGTCATCAGGCAGAGCAAGCCAAGATTCCGGAAAAGATGTTCAGTCGGCTCCACAAAACCTTGATCCGAATGCACTTCGCAGGCATTGTCGGTTTGGCATCAAAAGAACAAATTGGAAGCAAACTGAGACAGGACCTCGCTGATGCATTGGAGAGGTTGCGTATATTAGCGCCTCAGAGCCGTGTACAGCCGCAGGAATAAAGAGTGTTTGTTGCGTCATGTGGAACCCCAAGCCAGGATCTCTAGTATATAATTTGATGTGATGTGTAGGTCAGTCAGGGTCCATTCAGATCAGGATTTGATGAGCACTCTTTGAACTTTTGGCCAAGTGCTGCACAGAGTAGGACGACACGAGTCTTAGTTCTTGCTTAGACATGTGTAAGTTGTGGCTTACACTCATGCCGCCATCAGTTGGCACCTGCAGTTGAGACCCTGCCCATGGTCTGATTCAGAGAGGACTGGAGTATCACACTCTTAGGAGGCAGTGGAGCTTGATGTCCTGATGTCCCCACTGGCTTGATACTGTAAACAATGTAAACATCCTGCGGATCTTTGCAAGGTCTTGACTGCAACACCCAGCCGAAGTGCTGCTGGGATGTCTTGTAATCTATGCTGAGTTCTCTGTGGCCTGTCTGCACTGCTGTGATGTCGGGTAGACCAACAGGTGTGCAAGATCGGACATAGAACAGAGAAGCTGGAATTCATAGCTGCATGCAATTTGCCCGGCGCATATCACTTGCTGCTGGTGTTTTTGCCGCTGGACTGCGGAGCTCGCCTTTCAAGGCTCCAACTTGTTCGTCAGCAGTCGAATTCCATCATTTCCATCCAAAGAGTCCAAAGAGTCCAAAGAGGAAGGAAAGAATGTGTTCAAATGTGTTCAAATGTCAAGTACTGATCCAAGTTTTGCTTGGATCTTTATTCGGCTGCTGACATACAGGAAAACATCCTTTCTCTCCCGCCGAAGATATTGTTCAGATTGTTCTTTGGCCACCCGGTGACCTTCATCACACTGTGTTCCTTGAAAGACTGCAAAGATTTGGCGTTTATGCCACCTAAACCCTTTTGCAGCAGCCAACAAAAAGCACCGTGCTACATTTGAAAGCTGCTTCAAGAAACTGTGGGAGGCACTGCAACTTGCGTCCTTTGTTGTCCTTGAGTCATTGCTTGAGATCGTAGCTGTCCTAGCTTGCAGGCTATCCGACACCAGACTGCTCGCGCAGAAGATGCATCCAGGAAACAGAACGCTTTGCAAAAGAAGAAGGAACAACTGTCAGAGGCCTGCCGCCGCCCTATGAAGATTGGGATCACCCAGGGATCATGTCAAGTCTGATCATTTCTGATCCATGTGTCCATCTTGGCCTGTCATTTCTATTGATTTCTACTTGTTTTTTACTTATGCCCTGTGATTCTGGAGGAACACAGAGCTGCTGAAACTGAAGAATTTGAAGAGTACCAGCGGCGCTGTCACTTGGAGACCGAGCATCAGGCACGCCATGCTTGATCATTATTGTCTATATGTCTATCTATATGCTGTCTATCTGTATGATGTCTAAAAAATCTACATGGATCCGTCTTGTTCTGGCGCCGCCCCAGACCTCTTTCCGCGCAGGAACTGCAACAAGAGATGCTGGGCTTGTGTGAAGAACTTGCGAGTGCGAATCGCTTGGCAGAGATAGCCTGCGAGGAGGGCATCATGCGTCCAGCATGCTGCAAGATGTTGCAAGTTGGGATAGGACCGATAGGATGCACCCGGAGCTTGGGTCATGCCCCCTGATAGATCCTAAAAGCAGTTTCTCTCCGCTTAAGGTGGAGATGCTGATGTGCAGATTCTTACATCCTTTGAGAGACATCATAAAACATCAAGATTCTGAGGAGCAACTCCAGAGAAGCCACACAGCCCTTCGGAGCTTGGAAACTGTGGAATCCTCAACATCGAATCCAAGGCTTGAGTGATGTGTTTTCTTTTTTGCTGAAGGCATACATGGCATACCTTTCTTGGTTTCATGATGTTTCATGTTTGACGATGTTTGACCTGTTTCACTACCAGTTTGAAGGGCTGCAAAGTCAAAACGCGGGGCTGCTCTTTGATTCTTGAACATGTGCTGAGCAAATCGACTGAAAAGGAGTGATTTATCAGTGATTGCCACATTGGTTCGTAAACTTAGAGGCTGTCCCGGGGGTTCACTAGCTGGCTACTTTCACTGGTGAGATATGGTGAGATAGTTGTGTGGTGTGGGGTTGGCTACAGGCCGAGTCTGCCACAGGAGCCATTTCAAGGCCATTCAGCAGCCAAAGACAGCCTTGATGATCATTCAGCTGGTTGCAGATTTCGCAAATTGGCAATGCAATGGCAGGTGAAGAGTTTTTGTCAACGCCAACTTTTGGGAATCGCTCCAGATAAGCCACTTCTCAATGGGAGCAGACAAATTCCATGCGCATCCAGACTTCGTGAGTTGTGGCAAAAAGGTGTTGTGAGAAGTTGTTTGTTTGTTTTTTTTTCCAAAGATAAACCAGTGCTTTCCCATCCAAAGTGGCTCTTCGCTTTCGAAATCTCGTTGCAAGATGGCGGATTAAGGTGAAGTTTAGAAGGCTACATCTGAACAACGAAAGTCAAGACTCTGTTTGTGCATACCACATATGTAGTGAGACATGGTACACAAGGTACTAGCAAAGACTGAAACACGCAATGATCTTGAACTCGAAACTCGATTGGTCTGTCTAGCTGCAGCCAAAGTGCTGTCGTGACACCATCAAGGCAAGATTGTTGTTATTGTGTGTTTTGGTACCCTGCACTGGCGTCGACTGGCGTACTTTTTGTATTTGGATGCATGCGAACACAGGCATGGACGATTTGTCTCATGAGCAGACCTTCAACCAGGCCACTTGGGAAGCCTTGAGAAACGCAGTGGCCATGTCGTGTCCATGTCCTGTCCGTGTCCAAACAGCATAGTTTCCTCAGTGCTTGGCCACAAGGTAACGATGACTTGGGATGGTGGTTGATTGCTCAGTTTAATGCGCGAGATCGTCAGAACCCGACATGTGCTGGCGATATCTAGTGACCCTGAGGATGGAGCGTGTCCCCATCACAGCCAGTCAACATGAGCGTCGCTGAAGCTTGGCAACATGGCAGGCCTCATGGCAATCAGTTTGTCACGGTGCACCCACCACAGGGATCGCAATGCTGAGGACATTTTGGGAAACCATGTCATGCAGGCAAAGTTGTACGAGGCCAGCAAAGGATGGAAGTAGTTCACATTTTGCAGGTTTTTACCGTGGGAGAGTAGGAGACCATTTCTGATCTGATGGAAGAATTACAGTATCCAACAGTAGCTACTTGTTTTTTTGGATGTTGTTTTAGGACCGACTCTTCCCATCCTCATCGATTATAATCCACTATCATCCATTATGATCCAATATCATCCATGATAATAATGCATTATCATTTATTATCATCCATTGTCATCCATTATCATCCATTATCATCCATTATCATCCAGTATCATCCATTATCATCCAGTATCATCCATTGTCATCCATTATCATCCATTGTCACCCGCTATTAACCATTATCACCCATTGTCATCATATTCTAATCCAAGATCATCCAATATCATCATTGTCATCCAATTATCATTCATTCATATTCACTAGTATCCACTAAGATGCACCAATATGCCTTACAACGATACTATATAATTGTCCATTAACATCCATTGATCCATTAATACCCACATTGTTTTTCCCATTTGATATACGTAAAAATATGTTATTGTGAAATGCACCAGGTGTCACATTCCCATTGGCTGAAACATGTTCACTAAGGCATTGCGTTGTCAGGTCTTGAAGACCTCATTTGCACAAATCGAGAANTGCCAGGTGTCGCAGCCTATTCAGGCACAAACGTTTTGCCCAGACTGGGCCCCGCTTTTCAGGTAGAAACGACCGGCTGCCACTGTGATTATTCACAGTGGCAGCGGAGCCTTCAATGGCATCCGGGGCTGATGGCCCGACCGCTGCTGTGGCGACTTCAGGAGGCCGAGAGCCTTTCCCGCCGTCTTGGGACGGCTCAGAACCAGGCATGGAGTATCCCGTCTTTGAGAAGAATGTGAAACTTTGGGAATTCGAATCAGAGTTAGATGCAAAGAAACGTGGAGTGAGGTTGCTTCGCAGCCTGAGCGGAGTGGCCAGATCGGTCGCTGATTCCCTGGAGTTTGACGAAGTAGCTAGCGAAAAAGGGGTGGAGAACATCCTCAAGAAGTTGAAAAGTCACTTTGCACCCCATTTAGAAGTTAGCCTACCAAGAGCCTTTGAACGGGCCATCTATGGCCAACCTCGAGGTCACAAGGAGTCCATTCAGGAATACTTGATTCGCAGCGAGAGGGCCTTTCACATGCTAGAGAAGGAGAACTTGTCTCTCCCGTCTGTGGCAGTCGGCTATGTGATCTACCGGCAAGCTGCCTTGACTGAAAGCCAGGAACTTAGGTTCTCAACGTGGAGCAAGGGCAGCTATGAGCGAGAGAATGTCATCTCGTGCTTGCGCAAGCTGGACAAGGTTCTGCCAGAGCATCGTTCAAAGGGCTCAGCAGCCTTTTTGCATGACGATGCGGAGATGCCTGAAGAGACCTATGACTTTGCCGGCGACGAGTTTGATGAAGATGAGCAGTTTATCTTCGTCGAAGAGGGCGATGATGAGAAGATCTATGATNTGCCGGCGACGAGTTTGATGAAGATGAGCAGTTTATCTTCGTCGAAGAGGGCGATGATGAGAAGATCTATGATGAGAGCGAAGTGCAGGTAGCATTGGCGACCTACCAAGAGATCCGAAAGGCGATCAATGTGAACCAGAAGAACCGGCAGTACTATGGCGGCAAAGGTCGTAGTGGTGGTCGGGGTCCGGTTGGGCATAGGCAGAACTTGCAGGGCAAGCGGAAGATCCACATAGAAGAGTTGAAACTGAGGACACGATGCGGCCGTTGCGGATTGGTGGGTCATTGGGCCCGTGAATGTACTAATCCACCTGATGCTCGCGGCAGGCAGTTTGCAGCAGCCAGTGCTTCGAAGTCTTCGGCAGTGAGCGTTGCGCCTTCAGCTGCCAGTGCAAAGACCTCGAGCTCTACGGCTAGTCAGCAGAGCTGGTATGTGTCCACAGGAGAGAGCGATTCTTTTGAGTTTTCTTTTTGTTTTCTGTGTGGGGGAAAGCACACCGAAACAACATCAAGTAAAGTTCATGATGGGGAATCCCTGGAAAACCAGGATGACAAATTTGGGGTTCATGAACTGAAGGGCGGTAGGCATTTTGTCAACCCACCAGTGGAGAGCAGCTGCGATGTTCTTTGTGCGCAGCATGCCAGTGCAGTTTGGTTTGTTGGACTGACGACATGTCCGACACTGGCCGTAGTAGACACGGCGGCCCAAGATGGCTTGATCGGCAGTGTTGCGCTGGAAAGACTAAAAGAGCGATTGGCAAAGATTGGCTTGCAAGTGGTTCAGACTCAGAAACAAGCTAGAGCCCACGGAGTTGGAGGGGCAGCAAAAGTTTTAGGGATAGTTGCAGTTCCACTTGGCATCGCACAAACATCAGGAGTGCTAGAGGTCACTGTAGTTGAAGGTGAGATCCCATTGCTCTTGCCGATCAAGATGTTGCAACAGTTGCATGCAGTGATTGATTTGCCGAGCTCATGTAAACACTTTGACACTTTGCAGAAGACAGTTCCTCTTTGCAATCTTCCCAGTGGTCATGTTGCGATTGAGATTCTTGAGTTTGGTGAGAAAGGGTTTGTTTATCCTCTTGATGCATCAGAAGCTGGATACGGTGAGAAAGACTTTCGCATTGCTGTTAGCCCAACCACAGCGCAAGCAGGCTGTGTGATGCTCTCCCATTCACCAGTTCAGTACTCAGTTCCCCATGTCGCAGCTCGATCGCTTTCGTCGAGCGTTCAACCGTGGCACTGTAGAGGCGCCCGAGGTTCAGAATGTCGTCATGGGGGATCGCAATTCGAAACGAGCCATCAAGAATTGGCGCGTACTGTTGGACAAGGTAGCCTCGCTTCAACAGCTGATTGGGCTCGAGGACTCTGTGCATGGCTGGCTCCCTTCTGTGGAAGCAACACAGCTAGCCTCTTCGCACCTGTCCTGCGAGCAGCTCGCCGAGCACATCAAGACGGCCGAGAAGATGCCGCCGTTGAAGTCCAAGGTGAGTGCTGTCNGCTAGCCTCTTCGCACCTGTCCTGCGAGCAGCTCGCCGAGCACATCAAGACGGCCGAGAAGATGCCGCCGTTGAAGTCCAAGGTGAGTGCTGTCAAGGAGGCAGCAGTGTGCGAGCACATAGCCAGTCGTTTGACGACTGGAGCCAACCAACATGCGGCCTGGGTGACGTGTCTGGACTGCCATACACGTTGGAAGCTGCCCAAGGCGACAAGCGCCAAGCAAACAAAGTCACAGAAGAGTGCAGCAGCAAGCAAAGGAGAAGTTCAATGCAGCACAGATGCAAGAGGAGGCGATGGAGAAGGCGAGGAAAGAGGCGCAGAGTGCCTGGAAGTCAGAGTTGGCCCAAGAGGTGGACCAAATCCGAGGAGTGACACAGACTCGGTTGGAGCAACACGAGTTGGCCAGGCAAGAGATGATGAAGTTTATCCAGCAGAGGGAGGAGACGTACTTGGGCGAGATGCACGAGGCCCGCAAGAAGCTGATCGTGATGCAGAGGAATGCAGAGTTCGGCGAAGTGATGATGAGCGAATACGCCAGCATGGCGATTGGGCCGGAGTATCAGACCTCCAAGGACTACCACGATGCGGAGATGGAAGCCTACGCCGTGAGGCGTTTGGAGGCGATGGCGGAGATCAAGAGGTGCGAGCAAGTGCAGCAGGAGATTGCGGAGGACGACGACAGGAGGGCCAAAGCAGCAACAGCAGTGAGGAAGAAGGAGAAGGAGAGGAGCACCCACAGCAAGTCCCCAGTGAGGAGGCAAACTGGGTCAGAGTGAAGGGTGCAGACAAGCTGCAGCGGCTGAGGAGTTCAGGGCATCTGGAGGTGGAAGAAGTGTGGTTGATCGAAGGCCCCAAGATGTTTCTGGCCGACGATCTGGATGAAGCGCTGCTCCTTCCTGAAGATGAGCTGATGTTGAAGATCGGTTGGACAAAGCGCGGTAAGATGGAGGTGGAGTTGGCAGATGTTGAGGAGACTGCACTGCCAAAGAAGATGAAGACCATGCTACGGAAGAGTATGGCAGAAAACAGCAAGGTACAGGAAACCTTAGCTGTGGCAGTGAGCGAGGTGTTTAGCCCGCCCAGAATAGCCAAAGAGGCTAAAGCCCAAAAGCTGAAGACTGGCAAATCTTATGATTTGCTTACGGGCTATGACCTCAGGCTCAAGAAGGACTTGGCCAAGATGTGGCGAGAGTTGGAAGAAGATGATCCGCTTTTGACATGCTGCAGCCCACCATGCACGCCATTTTCCATACTGCAAGAGCTCAACTTCCCCAAGATGGATGAGGAGAAGGTGGTGATGATGGTTGGCGAAGGTCTGCAGCACTTTCAGACCAGCGTCAACGTGTGCCGTTGGCAACATCAGCGAGGGAAGATTTTCTTGCTTGAGCACCCGTATTTGTCAAGGGCATGGGATGAAGAAGAAGCCCGAGAACTTATGAACCTACCAGGAGTGTGGGTATGTCGCACCGACATGTGCGAGTACGGGTTGATGGTGGGCAAAAGCGGTATGCTGAATCAGAAGCCAACTCTATGGATCACCAACTCATGGTGGATCGCTGTGGAACTTCAACGTAGATGTCAAGGAGGGCATCAACACGAACCACTGATGGGAGGCAAAGCCACTTTGGCAGCACAGTATCCTCCAGCACTTTGCAAGGCGGTGGTTCGAGGGTTGAAGAAGCACATGCGGATGGAGGGTCTCCAAGGCTATAAGGAGATTCCAGAGGAGTTCACCTTTGTGGAGGATGGAGCTGAGGTGAACGATGAAGAGGAGGAGGACGAAGAGCATGACCCGGATCATGGGGTCGATGAGGAGGAGGATGAGAAGAAGGTGGAGGAGGCAGCCCCAACAGCAGTGACGGCAGAAGATCGGGTGAAGATCCGCAGGATGCACGTGAACTTGGGCCACCCCAACATGGAAAGCTTTTTGCGCTTTCTCAGAGCAGGAAGAGTCAGAAGAGAGGTTCTGCAACACCAAAGAGAGTTCGAACGTGCTACCTGCCAAAGCCAAGCACTCCCCAAAGCACCTAGACCAGCAGTGGTGCCGAAATGTTATGAACCGGGAGTAGCACTGGGGATAGATGTCTTCTTCATACCTGATGTCCTCAACCAGCGATCAGTGCCGGTGTTGAATGTTGTCGACCTCGGCACCAACTACCAGATGGTCGAGGTGTTGGACAACAAAGATCCTCTTCATATCTGGAGGACATTCTGGCGAACATGGGCCAGAACTTTTGGACTGCCATTGTATGTTGCAGTTGATGAGGGCCGTGAATTTCGAGGAGGTTTCGGCAAACTTTGTGCTAGCGCTGGAGTGGTGATGTTCAGGGCGGCAGCACGGTCTCCATGCCATGGCGGCTTGCTGAAAGAGATGCTGGAGAAAGGAAGATCTCAAATGCCGCCAGCCACCATGGATGAGTTGAAACACATGCTATATGCATGTGAATGTGCCAAGAACCGGTACTCCAATCGTTCAGGCTACAGCCCGACACAAAGGCAGATAGGGCAATGGCCTAGGATGCCAAGCAGTCTGATGAGCGACGAGGAGGTGGACCCGGCCTTGCAAAGCCAGAACTCGACGTCAGAGTTCGAAAAGCTCATGGAGATGAGGAGAGTGGCACAAGAAGCCTTCATGAAGGTCGCTTGTCAAGAAGCGGCAGCTCGCGCTCTCAAAGCCCGCCCAAGACTGCAAAGAAGCTTCAAAGCGGGGGATTTGGTGTATGTGTTCCGAGTCCTACGCCAGAGGAAGAGCGTCAGAGGGCATGAAGGCCCAAAGGAGAGAGGCCCCGGCTTAGGCCGTAAAGCCACTTGGGTAGGGCCAGGATACGTCCTAGCGACGGAAGGATCTGTGGTGTGGGTCAACATGATGGGAGAACTTTGGCGAGCGGCGGTGGAACAAGTTAGAGGAGCCACTTCTGAGGAGAAGATGGGAGTGGAGATCATCTCAGAGGATTTCAGTGAGATGCAAGAGAGACTGAAGAGAAACTCCCATCGAGCAGGTTACAGAGATATCACTGCTCAAGAGTGGCCACAGATCGATGATGAAGAAGATGAAGTTGGCGCAGAAGGAGACGCCAGAGGAAGACCCAGAGTGAGGCTAAGCCCTGAAGCAGAGGAGGAGGATGAGCTACAGCAAGCAAGTGTGGCACCCGAAGCTCACCCAAATCCCACGAACATATGGGATGACGACGAAGATGAAGCTGGCACGGAAGCAGCAGCATCGACAGCAAGCGGACCAGCAGGTCTTACACACCAGCATCCACACAGGCAGGAGTCAACACGGACTCTGTTAGAGCCCGAACAAGAAGCAACAGCACAAAGCACACCAGGCAGTCGACGGCGCGACTCGCCTAACATACAAGCACAGCTGCAGCCTGAGGAGAGTCCAACGCATGGACCAACAGAGGAGGAATGCGCAGAGATGATACGATCTGTGCAGCAAAACCAGCGTCTCGATGCTGCACCAAGGGACTACCAAGCAGTCCGAAGAAATGTCCGTGCAGAATGGAGGAAGAGAAATGACGCGCCATACTTTTCGGAGTTTAGCGTGTTCTTCCAAGGAGAAGCTGAGGAAGAGTTTGAGGAGCCGGAAGTGCCAACCCGAGATTACTGGGTGTTTGATGAGTGCAGGAAAGTCCTGCAAAGGCACCATGTATGTTGGCGCAAGGCCTTATTCAGCCCAGTCCAGAGCGAAGGAAGTCCCGTACCGCTACGTGCAGTACGCAGCGCTCGACGGACGATGAGGATTCAGGCTGATGGCACTGAAGAGGAGGTGGTTGATGAGTGGTCCTTGTTCACCAAGAAAGAAGAGCGCAAGAACTGGTGGAAGGGGATCACGGAGTTCGAGGTGGATGAGCACTTTCTGCAGCAATCTTCTCAGATGGGAGGACCCTCCAAGAAGAAGCGAGGAGAGGGAGAGGTGTTTCCTCACGAAATCTCGGCGGAAGAGTGGCCCATGTGGCGAGAAGAAGACAAGGCCGAGTTTGAGAAGATAGTAGCAAGTGGGGCATTGCGGGTGCTAAGTGTGGAGGAATCTAGAAAGGTGAAGCAGGAGTTGGAAGCACAAGGCAAGTTGAACAGAATCTTGCCTAGCAGGATGGTGAGGAGGTACAAACCGGGAGATCAACCCGGAGCACCCCGCAGCAGAAAGAGTCGTTTCTGTATCAGAGGCGACCGCGATCCTGATGCCATCTACTTGAGCAGGTTCGCCCCCACAGTAACCACATCAAACCTTCAAGTGGTTATTCAAGCTGCAGTGAACCGAAAGTTCAGGGGCCGTGTAGGCGATTTGAAGTCCGCCTTCACCCAAAGTATGCCACTGGTTCGTGAGGCTGGTCCCCTGTATTGCAAATCATGTCAGGGCAGTATGCCTGGTTTGCATGAGGAGCAGTTGGCCGAAATAGTGCTTGGGTGTTATGGCCTTATGGACGCTCCATTAAACTGGAGAAAGACTCTGGTTCAGTTTGTGACGGAGGAGCTGAAGTACAAGCAAAGCTCCCTGGATCCCTGCACATTTTTGCTGCAAGACCAGCATGGTCTACGAGGGATCATAGCAATAGAAGTTGATGATCTGCTGATGTTCGGCGATGAAAGTCACGATGTGAAGATGGAGCAGCTTCAAAAGAGGTTCACGTTTGGAAAGCTGCAGGATATCGATGAACAAGGAGTGAACTTCAATGGAAGAAGACTCAGAAAGGTTCACGAAGATATCCTAATAGATATGAAGGCGTTTGTAGAAGAGCGCATGAAGACAGTAGAGCTCAGCAAAGAGCGACAGAAAGCAAAGAAGGAGAAGATCACAGAAGAGGAGCGAGGTCAAGTGAGGAGTGTGTGCGGCGCTCTCAATTGGGCCGGCAGAGATGTTCTGGAGCTCAATAGAGTGGTGCAAGGGCTCAAGAAGGAGTCAGAATTGGCACTGCGGATTCAGCCGATAGCAGAAGATCGGCTTAGGTGGGGAGTCATATCCGATGCGTCGTGGGCAAATGCCAGAGGAGGAAAGACACAAGCAGGGCATATGCTCATAGCATTCGACAAAGCACTCTTCAATGGAGAGAAGGCAGTGACCAATCTTTTGCACTGGAAGAGCGGCAAACTTCAACGAACGGTGAATAGCACTTTGGCAGCAGAAACACAGTCGCTTGCGAGAGGCGTGGGCGACCTTTTGTGGATGATTGTTGTCTACCTAGAGATGACCGACCCTGAGTTTCAACTACGTGAGTGGCGAAAGCATGTGGCAAAAAGGGGCTATGCAGCCTTTTCAAAGTATGATGATCCGCAAGAGTTGAACGATGCGTTAGCCATAGTAGATGCCAAGTCTCTCTACGACCTCTTGATCAACGAAACGACGGGAGGAAATGACCGTCGCACAGCATTAGATGTGCAAGTTTTGCGAGAGGAGTTGAAAGAATTGGAAGGGAAGATTAGGTGGATAGAACATCTGCAAATGCCTGCTGACTGTTTGACCAAGAAACACGGTCGCACAGAACCTTTGCGAAAGCTGCTTTTGGAGGGCACCTTTGGGATCACTGAGGAAGCAACTGCGCTGAGTGAGAGGAAGAACACCCGTCAAGAGTGCGGGTATAATAGGCGTTAGGAAGTTTCAGCCAACTTTAAATTCTTGGGTGCTGTGAAATGCACCAGGTGTCACATTCCCATTGGCTGAAACATGTTCACTAAGGCATTGCGTTGTCAGGGCTTGAAGACCTCATTTGCACAAATCGAGAAGTGATCTGCCAGGTGTCGCAGCTGCCAGGTGTCGCAGCCTATTCAGGCACAAACGTTTTGCCCTGACTGGGCCCCGCTTTTCAGGTAGAAACGACCGGCTGCCACTGTGATTATTCACAGCAGGACACCTATTCTCATGTTCCCACCATGGTTTCCTGGAGATATGTTCCTCTTAACGATGCGTGATTTTGAGTTCAGTTTTCCTTCCATCAACCCCGTCTGGATCGTATCCCCAAGCTGAACATGTGAGGAAACGCGGCCGCTCCCCAACTAGGTCTTTGAACAAGTCGATCAGTATCCCCGATCAACCCAGGTATCAAAGCTGATGGTGTGATTCTCTGTACTTCAAGGTGGAGCCCCACAAATATGTTTGTTGGTCTATAAACATCCATCAACATCCATTAACCTTGATATGTTTGTCATAAAGCCTAGCATAGCCTAGCTATACTGGTGATAAACCAATGTAGCGAACTGTGGGGTCCCATCTTGTAACTATCTTGTAAACACAATGTCCCGGTTATCATCAGAACTTGAATGTAAATGTGAATCACCCATGGACAGCTGAGTTTTCCATCTCAAATCGCCAAGAAACTGACCCTCAGAGAGGTGTCCTGTGCCGCTAGACGCCGAACCTCCGTCTCCACAACCTGAGGAAAACAAACAACCAAATGCACGGACTCATTGGATTTTGACGGGAAAAAAATAACATGATTTAACCAACAAAAATTGGATTTACCCCATGTCATGAGTGGAATATTACACATATATATATATATACATATATTATGTTGTCCATCGAAAACGTCAAAGACAACAACTCTTGTTGTCCCCATCAAAACATGCATTATCCATTTGTTAAAATGTTTATTGACCCACAAACCCATCATTCGTTCATAGAAAGGCTGACTCCTCAGCCCGACACAGTTTTTGACCCATTCACATTCTTCCGTTGTCCTCTGTTTACTCATATATTGCACACTCCCACATACGCTGCTCTGTCACAATGAATTCCAACCTTTCAAGGTTTAAGACAAATGCCAACATCGATGAATCTACTATCCTACTATAGCTAGTAAAACATCTACATATATATATATATATATAATCATTATATATATATATATATGTCGGTTGTTTTATTAGTTGTCATGTTTATGTTTTTTCAGTTTAGCACAACAATATCCACCAATCACTGGATTGGTTTAAGGGAAAAATTACAGGAAATCTCTATATTTGATGGGGAAAACCAAGGTTTCCTCTTAAGATTTTCCTTTTAACCAATCCAGTGAACCAAACAAAAAACAAACACCGACCCAGGCAGCCCAGGCGCCACGTTTCGAAGCTTCGCTTCTTCCACCTGCAACGCCAAGGCCAGGGCAGTGGTGACCAACGGCACCAGCGCCAGGGGCTCCATCCTGGAGTGGATGGACGTGTGGTCTCACCGTAGATGGATAGCATTGACGTGTATACGTATGTATAATCTTAAGAATTATATGTACTGTATTGTTATATATATATATATATGTGCATCACTAATATGGAGATCATATCACTATATAGAGATATGGTCTACATCTTATGTATATATATATATATGTATTGCATCTATATGTATATCTATTGTTTAAGTTATTTCAAGTTATCTATGAATGTACATGTCCAAAATACTCCAGCGAAACATGGATTAAGGTCTACATAAAGATGGATTGTATAGTATTGCAATGATTACGATACATACATATGAATATAGTCACTAAAGGACATCCTCAAGGCATTGACTCTATATATGCATAGATATATATATATATAAATTATATTATTACAGTAACGACAAGTATATGATATAGTATGATATAATATGTTTATACATATCTAAAACATTCTAAAACTATTTATATATGCTTATATAGTATAAATAATAGTTTGGAGACCTGGAGAATGGGTCAAAATTCAGCCATACCATGTGGCGCTACTCAAGTGCCTCTACCTGGATTGGCAACCAACACGAGGATTCTAATCAAGCAAACATTAACCAAATGACAAGGGATCGTAGAACATTAAAGGAAAAATGGAAATACTCAACTACTCTAAGGGAACTGAATTTAACCTGATGATCGGAAGCACCCTAGATGTGAGCTGAATGTTCAACTACCGGTACAAAGCGAGATGTTCCACTTGCATGCCAGACTACCAGAGGATTTTGAAACAAGCAATGGAAGTGGATGTTTCCTGTTGTCAAGATCAAAACATATTCCTGTGAATCAGCAATAATTATTGCGATGTCCTGCTTGTGTTCAAACTGAGTAACTCCTAGATAGAGCATGAGAGAGCTATATAATGAAGCAGGAGACAGTCACCAAAACGTGAAGCGTGCTGCTTCAAAACATAGGGAACATTAGGGAACACAAACACCACCCTGGGGACACATACGGGGCTCTTCAAAAGAGAAGGAACAACAGATTTTCCATGATTTTCCATTTTCTGGTGAATTATAGAGTTAAACAAACTATAACAAACTCATCATCTTAAGCAACATGCAGAAGAATGGGTATCCGCGGAAACGAGATGCATCATCCCGACACTTTCCCACCTGTCGTTGATCTGTAGCTTCAAGCGACATGAGGCTTGGATGGTTGACACTTGCACCTTGCAGGGAGACAAGGAAGTTGAGCTGAATAGTCTGGATATGTTGCCATATGTTGCCATATGTTGCTATCAACAAGTTGTTTGGATTGGTGTGGTCTGTCTTTTGATGCTTTATTGCATCAGCAAACATTAAATTGTTGATTTTTCACCAACAAAAATGGGCATCCCAGGACTATGGACCGGCAATATCGGGGGACGCAAAGTGCGTTGGTCCAGTCTCCACCCTCTGCTATCACAAAAAACATGTGCAAACAGAAGTTCTCCACCAACTAGTAAGTTCTTTCATGTTCTTTCCATAGATATTACATTCATAGTCATTCATATTGTTTTCCCGCCAAACAAGGTCCGTTTCCCAAGCACAGTCCGCCACAGGGTTCCCGCGATCCGACCTCTGCAGCAAGGGAAGTCGTAAGTGAAGTAGAGACAACCTTGCCGTTTCGTTGAGGTCCGAATGCGCCAGGGCTATCCCTAGTTCGGTATATATATATATATATAGACAATAGGCTATAGCTATCCCCAAAAAAATGGAAAAGAAGTAATAAATCAGCATTTAATCAGTGAAGATTCACTTTTCTCTCTTTTTGGGGTTACCGGTTGCTATATATCTATTCCATATCATTCCATTGCATAGTTGGCAATTGGCGCCATGGTTTTAGATTAATTAGAAATGTTTTAGATGTTTTGAATTCTTCAAGAGTAGACCGCGTTCAATGATAGTAATGATGGATTTGAAGTTGGTTCGATGAATCTGTTGCAGTTTCAACGGATTGTTGCTGGATGAGTGTTGGAGAATTCCAGGGGCTGCAGGGAGAACGTAGGATAGAGACAACAATGATGTTTGCAACTTGTCTCTATCTACGTATGTACAATAAAAACTCAAAGTTTACGAGCTCCCAGTACAGGTACATGTTCGTTCCCCCTGGTACCGTACTCTTAGCATCACAAATTAGCGAGTACCAGTCATACCATAAAACCGTAACACCATTACACCTGCATGTTCCTCCCCCGTCGATCAATAGTCCCCTATATAGGCATCCCCACCCAACCAGCAAACACTTCTCTAAAATACGATTTTCAAGCATGTGCTCAGCGGCTTGTTCCTCTTCCTTTGATGCACGCCAAACAAATGCATTAAACACATGAGGCATGGTATTGAATCCCAACAAGAACATATAGTGACAAAGTTACATAGCAGCAGCAGCAGCAGCAACAACATGTGACATAAGCCTCGAAGCCATTGCTCTCTTGGAAATGTGATCAATCCTCTTCCCCTCCTTTCCCTTCCATTTCACGACCAGAAGCATTGTTGGAAATGCCAGTTAGCGTTGTAGACTCAAATATGGCTGACATTGTGGTGTCACTGTTAGCCGTGGAAGTCGTCGACACGACTTGAGTGGTCCCAATGATTGTAGTGCTTGTACTTTGCAAGCTGGTAGCTGTGTGAGTTGTGGGATTTGTAGGATTCACAGGGTTACTTTGTGTAGAGCTAGAGCTGGCAGAACTGGTTGAGGGCATCACAATAGCTGTGGACGCAGGGCTGGAAGTTTCTAGACTCGCGGTGCTTGTTGTGCCACTACTTGTCCCTGAGGCAGTTGTAGTGTCTGTTCCAAGCGGGTCAGTGGCACTGCTGTTCGTGTCCTCCAGGTAAATAGTGGAGGTGGTTTCATTGGTGTCAGTTGTGGTCCCAGCATCCATGGTGATGATGGTAGTGGAAGGCAAAGAGGAACCATCGATGGTTCCGGAAATGCCACTTGTGGAAGTTGTGGTGGTGGTTGCGACCTCGCTGGTGGAAGTGGTGGTGGCTTCAGTCGTCCCTGTTGCTGTGGTGATTTGGGTGCTGCTGGTGGATTCAGAGCCCCGAACCAAAGTTGTGGTGGCTGCAGTGGCGGTTGTTGTGGTGGTCGTGATGGTCGTGGTGGTGGTGGTGGATGCGATAGTTGTGGAGCTGGTGCTAGCTGTGGTTGTGGTGGTTGTGGTGGTTGTGGTGGTTGTAGTGCTTGTGGTGGTTGTAGTGCTTGTGGTGGTTGTAGTGCTTGTGGTGGTTGTAGTGGTTGTAGTGGTTGTGGTGGTTGTACTGGTTGTGGTGGTTGTACTGGTTGTGGTGGTCGTAGTGGTTGTGGCGGTTGTAGTGGTGGTTGTGGTGGTCGTTGTGGTTGTGGTAGTTGTGGTAGTTGTGGCGATATACCTCGGTGGCGAGGCGAAAGATCATCAATGGGTTTATCTGAAACATCCATTTGTAAATCATCACTACACCCACCAAATGGCCACGAATTGGGGGTATGCCCCATTTTCATACACACCCATTTTCCGTATGTTCATCATCACACATCCATGACTGGGGCATAGAAGCATTTACAGACAACCACACATAGCAAAAGCTTGAACGGCAACCATGTCAATCCCAGGGCCGGGGACAGATTTGGACTCACATCCACCTCACTGATTGCGCATCCTTACGGTAGCTGTTTGAATTTGTCCTTTTTTCTGCAGTACTCCACCATCAACGTGTCAACTTCTGCTGAGATTGAACACTGCAGAGTACCCATTTGTAAGAACCGAGCAGTTGTCAGTCCGATTACTCTGTCTACTATATAGTGGAGAACATCTTGAATATTTTCTGATTGGTCGTTGAATCCATCTCACAAACATGGAGTTAATTTGGATCATCTTCTCAAATATGGTGAAAACAAGAAAATACCTCCCGGGAATATGTCCCCAAATAACAACACATTAGACAATCAAAACCACAGTCAATGCGGGTATGGGTCAAAGGACCTGGTACCATAGTTTTCAAACAAGAATAATAAGGAATATGTATGTATAATTACATATATGTATATATACACAGTAACCCCAACCCCAAAAAAGATAGAATAGCGAGTTATCACTATTTCAGTGGGATTCTACTTGTCTATCTTTTTGGGGACTACCATAAAACTGGTTTAGCCGGAAATGCATCCCCCAATCAATGGTCGACTTCAAGCCCAGACGTTCGTCCAGCTTGTTGGTGGTTGGGGCATACATCCCAAGATATGTTTCTCAAATTGTTTATATAAACAAATCAAATATTCAAATCAAAATTATAAAAATCAATAACAATAATAACAACACTAATATAGTACTAACAATATACTGTACTTAGTACTAATAAGAATCAACTTCCATCATGTGTAAAGTCATTGAAGGCTCAGTTTCAGGATGTTGCTTCCGTATCAGTTGGTCAAGAGTTCCACTCCAATGGTTTCCGTATTAGTGTTTACCTAAAATCAAGTGTCCTTCTAGAGTTTTTGCTGATTTCTTGTCCATGTTTACAGAAGCTTGATCATCTGGTAGATTTCCGCAATTTTGGAAATTGGTCTGGCAGAATCAATGCTTTTATGATTCTTTGTAAAAATAACATGTTCTTGTCAGAGAAAAGTCCCCCCAAGATCGGCAGTCACTTCTTGGGTCCAAGCTTCCAGTTGTCCGCAGCCCAGGAGTAGCTACAGCTGACGATGAGTTCGGGCTGCGCCCATTCGCTGGCCTCACGCGAGAAGAAGTTGAGATTCTGATCGCTGTTTCCCGCGACCTGAGCGCTGAAAAAGGGAGCGCCTTTGGGAAGTGGGCCGCCAGAATTGGTTTTTGGTTTCACCAAAATTTTACCCCCCAAAAACCAAATGGAGGTTTCCTAAAATAGGGGTACCCCCTAATTCTCATCCATTTTAGATTGGGATTTTCCATTCTAAACCATCCATTTTGGGGTACCCCCAGCCATTAGGAAACCACCAAATATGGTCAAATTGGGATGATCAAAGCTACACGAATCAGGCTTGGAGGATCCTAGGGTTGGTGATGCGTCTTGGTTTTCATCGGTTTCCAGGTATGATTCAGCATCTTCAAACAATATATATATATATATCAATATACAATATACATAAAGAAGATGTGATGTGACGATCTCTACCCTCCAGTCAACTGGCATGGACATGAAAAAAACATGATGTTTGATACGTGAAAACATTCATATATGGGTCGTTTTCCGTAGCTACGTTAGTCTACTGGAGAGTCTCCCAGAGACAAATCACAAGGGCTCCAATCTCAACCGAATCACAAGGGTTCCAATCTCAACCGTTCCCCAATTTCCACTGGTAGTCCCAAGGAACAGTGTCGTCGGGCTGCAACCAAATTGACAGCGCAGAGTTCAGGCTCCACCAATCCGTCCTGAGGCTTGTCCTAGGAGCCCTGGTGACCATGAGAATCCCTTTCATACTGTGGATGAAAATCCTGCAACTCAGTTGGTGGGCAAAATCCTGTCATAATCCCAATCTTTACAGTGTTTCAGAGTTACCAATAGTTCCCTACTGGCGCAGGATTTCGCAACCACAATAGGGTGGTCCCAGGAATCCAAACCACCGACCCAAGACATCCAAGACGGCAACTGCTGGTTGATTTCTGAACGTTTGATGCGATCGTTTGATGGTCAGTGTAGAATTAAATATAAATAGATGCTGGTGATGGTTGAGGTATCCCCTAATCCCACTCTTTGGATTCCTGCTGGCCGATAAAATCCACTGGATAGCCATTCCAGTTCATGTAGAAGCAAGGTGATGTGTTTTTTCACTCCTTTGACCATCGCAAATCACACATAATTCACGTTGGTTAAATCCTATAATTGGTTGGTTTATCTTAATTTACCATTAAACATTACAATTGTTGGTACCATAATTTTGAACCATAGCCATTTCTGTATTACCTAAATCTTCACTTGTGATTCAGTGACACCTCGAATTGCCTTGTGCGCATGACTAAGCCTAGCTGCTAGGTCTCCTGAGGTCCATGGTTCTAACCACTGGTGAAACCATTGGAAGGTAAAATCCCCATGGCAGTCCCATTGGTTCTTCCATTTTTTGAAGGTAACATCACCATGTTTGTTGTTTAGCTGGTAGAGTTCGCCAATTCGTTCAAGGCTCATGTATCGATCAGTCAAAAAAACATCTCAAAATAGCTGGATGCTTTCTTTAAAGAATCGGCCAAAACATGCCAAATATGTTTTCTTGGGGTATTGACATTGTGACCCATACCCCAAGTCACCATAGGTTTCAATACTACAATATATATATATATACTACAATCGTCTAATCACTGGATGATTTGGGGTACCCCCCATGACTTAGGAAAGCTCCGTTCCCTGGGGCCCCACCGGTGCCACCATCCACCAAGACACACATCCAACGTCACCTGTCCGTTGGTCTCCGCCGACGTGACCGTCAGCGTGCGCCGCGTCAGCGGCTCGAAGCTGGGAAAGCTGCCTATCGCGGCGATGGCGATGGCGGTTGGGAAGATGTGTGCGTCCCGTTTTTTTGAAGGTCATTTAAGGAATGTATCTTGATGTATCTTGATAGATTATCGCAATTCACTGATAACACGGCTATTCGGGGATCATCAGTATAGTGTTTTATTATCAATTGTAATTATCATCAGCAGCAGCTCCGCAACCAAGACTATCATGAACAGCAGAATGCTACGCGGTGGTATCAGCTGCAGGCTGTCCTTCCTAAGCAAAGCATCTCCATTCATGAGAACAAAAGGTTGTATATTGTGTTTCAATAGCATTTCAATAGCATGTTTGAACCATTACAATGTCATGTCATGCTTCTGAGGCTTTGAAATATCCTAGATGGTCTTTGATTTCCTTGCTGGACAACTAATCATGCATAGCTTGGCTGCCACCAAGTAACTCCAAGTCGTCGTAAGTTCTCCCCAGGTGTTGTCTGTGACTGGCCCATAGGCAAGCCTAGAAACTGCAGAAAACAACGTCCGGAGGATCTCCACCAAGCCATGGTTCTCCAATGAACATATAGCTGGGTTTGTCTGAAAATAGGGTAAAATATGATCGTTTATCATCATTTTCACTAGCAACAGGGTTCTATTTGGAGGGTCTACATCATTTACAGACACACTCAATTCAAGGTTCGTAGAGACCTCCGGTCCAAGCAACACCACAGAAGAAGTCGATATCCATTTCACCGTCAAAAGGATATTGACCTCGGTGCACCCAGCTCGTGAATTTTGGGATCATCCTGCCCTTTCTAGGGTGGAACATATCTAAGAAATGTTTGAAAGCACCAAAGCAGATCATCATTCTAAAATAGTGACATAGCCCATTATATCCCCATTGTAATTGCACCATATTAAATACACCCACGTTATCCCCAGTTTATATAGATGGTCCATCTCTCTTTTCTGTTCGGAATGGTTGTTGGGGTGACAGTTTTGGACAGCCTCTTCTCAACAGGGGGTCCATAAGCCACACAGCAACACCCAATTTCCCAGACACATGGGGTTTTGTTGAAAGATGGGCTACACCCCAACCTCCCATGGGTACACCCCAACCTCCCATAGTCAAGCATCCGCATGCCCATGAAAATAGCACGTTTATGCAATTTCGGGGTATTCACCATTTCTGGAACTGACGCGTCGAAACACTTTGCCATGCAACACTGGCGTCAGTGCATTGCGAGAGCGACAGAGCAGGGAAGCGAATCAAGCCCACTTCATTGTAGATCTGGGACCGACGGAGTGGCAACCCACTGATTTCATCTTCGCATATCCTCCGTTAAAACCCATTTGAAATAATTGATGGTTTATAATGGAAAATCCTATTAAAATGGATGATTTGGAGGTACCCCTATTTTAGGAAACCTCCAATTGACCATTCTGCCAACTTTGAGGTATGGGGTTCGCTAGTGTTCCGTTCCCAGGCTGTGGCAACGACGGTTGCATCGCCAAGGCAGGGGAGGTCATTGGACGCGAAAATTCGTGGAATTTCTGCTGCCAGGTTCACCTACGAAAGGTGGTTCTCCTTTATACATGGTTGGGATGTGACATTGAACATCGCTCAACAGTTTAAATATAAATACTATCTAGACATGTTTATGATGACATCCCAAAAATAGACATGTACCGGCCCTGAAACCCTAAGTTTGTTGCTTAATCCTCACATTAGCTGATTAAAACCACATGTGTGTTGGTTGAACCAAGATGAACCAAGCAAAATCACAGTTGTTTTTTTTGTCCCCTCTCGACACGCCTACTGGCAAAATCTCTCAATGTTGAATTTTCTGTTGTGGTGCTTGAATCCCCACTTGTGATGCAGTAGTTCAATTTCCACTTTTGCCGGATATTTCTTTTCATGTACGAAGATCACATCATTCCCATAATTATTGCGGGTTACATGACAATTTTTGCTGATTAGAATTACCACTTTTGATGGTTTTCTCCCTAAAAATCAAACACGGCTTGCTGGAAAATCCCCCATTGAGGTCGATGATTTTCCCTCCACTCCCTTTTTTGTTTGCCGCTTCGGCGCCGAATGGGAGTCAGGTCCAGATCCCGGCGTCCAACTGTGATACTTTGTCACCTGGGCATCTCAGTCTTTGGCTACAAGGTGTGGACCCAGTGCGTTAGGTAAGTTGGTTCATGCCTAGTATAGCTGGGGTTTATGGTAATTACATAGTAATTAACTCAAGACTTATAACTAAAATATATATATATATGGCAATTATAACTTATAACATCTTATAACCAATATAGTGTAATTAGTGTAATGTCATCCACTTATGTTCTTGACATATAAATGGCTGTTTGATGGTTTATCGGTTATACGATGTTATAAGTACAACTGGTGGCCTTTTCCCCAAACGATAGCTAAGTTGGCTCATAACCAGGGGGCCTCACCTTCTGGGCATCGGGTTTTTGTGTTCACTCCCCAGCCCCCCGAAAAAAACCTATCTCCATTCAAATAGTAGGGACATGTAGGGAATGCTGTTCTATCTTTTCTGCGAGAGCTAGAATCTTTGTTCATATAAGGAAAACCATAATGGCTACTTTATCCTTTTCATGGGAGATAAAGGTTATCATTTATATTGATGATATGATTATGACTTTAATGGACATGATAAAGAACCACAAACAAGTTAACATTCCCTAACCTTACAGCAGACCCTAAAAACTGCGTATACCTATAGGTTGGAAAGTAGACTTGCAAGCCCCCACAACTGGCAGGGTTGATGTTATTTGGAGGGTATGTTGATCATGTCTAAATCATCAAAGTCAGTCCCAGGGCGTACTGTAGCTGATCTAAATGGCACCTGGAACGACAAAGAACCGGATATAAATGGTTGTTTCATGTTGTTTCGCTTTGCTCTGGCATCAAATTCCTCCGCATTGCAACCGGTTTATCGGGGAAATCATTTCCTCTTCCAATCATTTTTCTCGTCATAAAGTCATAACGTGTGCAGCACAGGAACTCATTTTTAGCTACCTACACGGGGCATTGAAGATATCAAGCAATACACATACAGCAGCTGTTTGAGTAGAAAACATAGGATTGCAAATCTTTTGGTTGGTGAAGTTGGCAAACAAAATCATATTCCAACAATGATATGGAGATGGGGCCGTGGAACCTCTATCAATTGTGCTTCCACTCAAGTCCATAAGATATCAATATAGATGCAAAATCTTAGGCAAGCGAGTCGGCAGGCATCTTCCCATACAAGCTTCTTGCGTTTGGGGGTCAGAGGAGCAAGGTTGTTTTATTGTTGCCGGTCAACTGGGATCATCATGCCACTTGTAGGGGTGAACATACAGCGAATGTGACACCCACTAGCCAGTTGTAACAACAAAATTTGTTTGCGAGCAACTAGTGTTGGCTATCTCATTTCATTGGACAAAAAAGAGAAAGGATCTATTCATAATATATATACTATTACTGTATGTAACTGACATGGTTTTGCCCAAAAATATGGTACACCAAAATCCATTGGTTCTAAACCTGATTTTCACCAAAGTTGCGCTTATCAAATCTATACCTCATTCTTGAAACTGATAATGACAAGGTTGAATCACTTTGGGCACACTTCATGCAATTCTATCACCACTCGTTTCGCTGTCAAGGCACAATCTCATCCACGGCCCCGACGTTGTGTCCGGGGTCGTACTTGGTCGCGTAAAGATCTGCCTGTGGAAAGGGTTGCCTCAACCTTTGGGAAACCCAAAAAACCACCAAAGCGCCACCAGGTTTACCGCCACTTGGGAAATCTGGAGGAACCCCCATGAATTGGCATCTTTTTTTTACAGCAAATAGAACAACAATCTATCCATGTACATGGGGAATTTGCCATTGCCCCGTTTGCTTACCAATTCTTATATGGTTTATCATGTTTATCATACATTGCCCCCATTCAGATGTCAAGAAATCGGAGTATCCGCTCGTCTGAGACACACCCAGAAAACTAGGGGTTGATGCTATACCCTGTTTTTTTTTGCAGTGGAAGAGGCTTAAAAGGGATCATATGTAGTATGTATCAGGGTTGCTTATAGACACAGTATGTCTTCCATGAAGTTCTAGTCACCCTTTGCAACCCTCCAGGTGGGTAAACCATCACGTCGATGGCATAGTCTATGGTGCTTTACTGCGATGATCCCAATGCTCATTGCTGAAATCTCCATTTTTTCATCACTCAATTTCCAATTTCCATAGAATTTCATACATCATCTATACATCTCTATACCCAAAAAAAACATGGCAGTCATGGGCAAGTGATGGAAAAAAACAAAACAAAACAAAACACCTGCGGCCCCGACCAGCGGCCGCCTCGGCACTCACAGTGCTGGAGCCTTGGAACACGTCCGCTCCAAAGAAGTCCGTCAGCGGTGCCACCGCCCCACGCGCCGCGCGAGCCTGGGCAGGCGTGCCAGTCCGAAATGGGAAAACATGCATAGTTCAAACCACCATAAACATCCACACATCATCCACACATCAGAATCATCATATTATGCTGTTTAGTTGCACTATGTTGCACCATACAGGATCAGCACTATATGATGTAGATTTTTGTGCAACACCACAACCACTTCATAACTAGTTCTGTTTTAGTTGCACCCCAATCTTTGCTGGGTGAATTCTCATGGTAGGAAACGTCAGCCTTTTCCACATGCAGCCCAGGTGTTCGCCTGCGGATCGGCGCCTGCTGCTGTTGAGTAGATACCCCACCACTCCTGAAGCGTGGCATCCAGTCAGAACATCGAAAACAACTCCATGGATTGCTCTACTGTTTCTTTTCAGGAAACCTGTTTTTTACTTTACCCCAAATGCTATTGTAAAAAATGTAACACCTGTCCTATACATTTTCCCTTAAACATTTTTTTTGGGATAAAGACACCCATCAAGAACACCATATAGTGCACTTCCATGGTCACTGCTACGGCAACCAGCCGTCTGAAGTTCGGGAATTTATAGATTTGAATTACACGATATTTCACTGCTTGGGGGTTTGAGTCACCCATCCCAAGTAACCTTGCTGTAATTTGTCAATTGGAATCTCGCCATTTAAATCACTTCAGGTAGGAACCACCAACGCGGTGTAAGCTAAGTCCAATACTTTCCTAAAATAGGGGTACCCCCAAATCATCCATTTTAATAGGATTTTCCATTATAAACCATCCATTTTTGGGTACCCCCATTTTAGGAAATCCCCATATCCATATGTTGATGCAACAAGCCCAAAAAAAAAAGTCAGTTCCCCAGTGGCAACTCCCACCTCATTGGCGTAGCTATCGGACAAACCTCCGAAGGCTGACCCGCAGGTGTCGTGATCACTGGGCGATCCACACTTCCACCATTCATCCTGCGGATCTGACAAAGCCTCAAGGAACTTCAATTGCTCAACTCCAAAATGATAGTTCAAAATCATATATATATATATACATAGAAAACATGTTTATATGTATGCATCTATTTAAATATATATATATATATATATATACATATATTATCCATACATATATGCATATAATACCCCTTGGAATTCGGTTGAATGGTCATGTACCCCATTCTATAGTGATAAAATGGGGGGCATGACCCCTGTCCGCACGTGGCGCTCTATAGAATGGNGGAATTCGGTTGAATGGTCATGTACCCCATTCTATAGTGATAAAATGGGGGGCATGACCCCTGTCCGCACGTGGCGCTCTATAGAATGGGGTTCATGGGCTAAAACTAAAATTTCACCCAAATCCTCTATAGAATGGGGTTCACAACCACCTCTGAATACCTCACAAAATGGCAGAACGAAGGATTTTCAGGGCCTTCTTCCCTTGCTCGGCATGGTTGGGACCACCATTTTATAGTGATCGGAATATGTTTGAAATTGTTTTTGGTTTCAGAGGCCATGGTGTACCATTTCATGGACGGGGGTTGGCTCTACATCATTTTGTATTGGATCTTGCCTGGCTNATAGAATGGCGGCTCATGACCATGTCCGAAATCGAAATTAAGCCTCTATAGAATGGTGGTGCATGACCGTGGCAACACACGTACCACCAAAATCCACTACAGAATGGTAGGTGTTTTGGGGGGTCAACGAGTACCATTCTGTAGAGAAATTTCCAAGGGGGATTGCATATATATATATATATATACATATTATCCATACATATGAATTATCCATACAATATCTATTTATACATTGTAATTAAGTAGAATTGTAAGATATCCAAATGGCCATTGCGAAGCTTGGGAAATCTTGGGAATCAGAAAGTGCCTGGCTGCAGCAGTGCTTATTCCTTATGCCCTCTGGAAGTTAGAATCCCATCACTGTGCAAGCTCCGCTCGCGAGTTTCATCGAGAAAATCCACAAACATCTCATATTAGGGGTAATCAACCTCAAATCATTGGGTTTATTTGTTCACCTGAATTCAAGTTCACCATTCGAGCATATTCAAGAATTGTCATTCGGTCTATACCCCATTTCCAAGGAAACAAACCAAGTCACCTTGTTACTTCTATCCCATTGGATCCATTGTATCCAGTTGCAGAAATAGTTGATAAGCATTCCAATTGTTTGCTGGTAAAGACACCAGTAATACGAACCAACATCATGACAACATCCAATATTCTATTAGCTAAATCCTAATCATGGTTAAGTCCCAATGTCGTCACCACTGTGGTCTTCAGGAGGGCACCAACTTACTGCCACCAGCATCCTTCCATGGCCACCCAGCACCAGCCCGCGGATCCTGAAAAGCGAAGATAATACCTGCCACTGGGCGAGTTGGAAACTCGGAGTGTCATCGTGAATTGTAACATAGTGACATAGTGCATGAGTTTAGTAAAGGAAGTCACGTGTCTATGTATATTGCCATCAACATCATCATCATCATCATCATCATCATCATCACCATCACCTTCACCATCACCTTCACCATCACCATCATCACCATCATCATCATCACCATCACCATCACCATCATCACCATCATCATCATCACCATCACCATCACCATCATCACCATCACCATCACCATCATCATCATCATCATCATCATCACCATCATCATCATCAGCATCATCATCATTATCATCATTATCATCATCATCAGCATCATCATCATTATCATCATTATCATCATCATCATCATCATTCATGTGTTTATCTTGATCTTTATTGAACATAATATTTCCCGTGTTTTCTGTTGTGAGCATGTTTCCACCATGTGTTTCCGCTATTGTGATTGTGACATGTTGTAACTGTACATACCTGTATATATATATATATAGGTATATCATATATATATATATATATTTACATGCGTGCATATTGGTATAGTTAGATAGAGACATAAGTTTCAATGAGTATGCGGCCATTTGCAGCCAAGAGTAGAATGCACATGAATGTACACTGAAAATCCCTGAAACACGATATACCAGTACGTCCATGGACAGTATACTTGGAGGTTTCCTAAAAAAATAGGGGTACCCCCAAATCATCCATGTTAGTAGGATTTTCCATGATAAACCATCCATTTTTGGGTACCCCAATTTTAGGAAACCCTCACTTGAGTTCACTTCTGCTTCAGAAATCCAGGTATAGATCTACCTGGTGTCACCAGTTGCTGACCAGGCGCCCCCCGAAACCACGTCCCGCCAGTTTCGAAGCTCCAAAGCCAAAGACGTCAAGGCATCTTTCCTGAAGCCGTTACCCCAAAAAGGATGGTTCAAAAAGTGGAAAATCTTATTATATCCATTTTTTTGAATGGATGCTTTGGGGTGTACCCCCATTTTAGGAAACTTACTCAACTGATTCATATGTATCGTCTCCGTACTTGCTCTTTTTGGGGAGTCTTGCTGCTTCGTTTTCACAGCACCCTTTGGTGGTCAGCTGCCCCGACTTGATCAGCGACCATCTCTGTAGATGTCAAATCTGTGCAATTTCTGGGCAGCCCCTCAACTCTCAGCTATACATCCCCCCATGTTTTCTTTTTGGCAATAGCATCTTTCGGGTCTGAGATTCCCCAACTTCCAAGGACCTGCCCCTGCTGAATCTCCCAAGGCGCTGCTCATCATTCTGCCACTCTCGCTGATTGCTGTTGTCATAGGCATCCGCACCATACTCTGTGATCATCATGGGCAATGTGCTCCTGAGCACAGTCAAGCTTTTGCGAACAGAAATCTCTGCTTGCCCTCCAAAGACATATTCAAAACTAGCTTCCGAATTGATCGTTGGGACTGCGTGCGCTGTGTTTATTTTGATGATCATCATCTAGAGTCTAGTCTATATAATAAATGTATGTGTTTATATGTATATATATATAATCACACTCGCAATATTACACGATGGGTGCTTCCACATGAGTGCCAACCATTTAACCCATACCCCAGGACGGTGCCAAAACATGGCAAACTCTCAGAAGAAAATTCATGGGAGAAGCAGCTTGAAGCATACACTTGAGCAACATCTTGCCGGTTGCGAACACATCTGCTAAACCTCTTAGAGACCAACGATCTTTACTCAAGGTCAGCATATCGCTCGGACGCAACACACGGGGAAGGTGCCTTCGTGTGAACAGCGGTGCTATGTCCCAGGTTTGGCTGGCACAACTGCTGACTTTGGAGATGTCTTAATTATATACCCAGGCATACCAATGTGTTTCTTCGCGACACTAGTAACAATACTTGCCTACTTAGGAATATTGTCCTCGTTAAATCAAGTGGGCAATTTGATTTTAGTTTTAACTCCTTCGGCTTCCTATTTGTGTGGGAAAATATGGAATACAACCGTAATATATTGATATCCAACAAACCCTACTAAGCTACCGTTCACCAAGAGAAACCTAGATGACCCACTCTGCATCGTCTTCACAGCCGAAGCTCGGGTAAGTGCTGAAGAGCGATGAACCAAAGGATGTCCCTGGCGCGATGGGAGTCACATGGAATTATCATAGCGGAAGAATGAGATAAATGACCAAAGATGTGTACTTATGCCGCATACAACATTGGGTACGTTTTATGCTCAGACACGTAGATATGAAATATGACGAATGGTCTAGTGATATTCATGAACATATATATATATATATGCTGTACAGTGGTATGTATAATCATACATATTAACTATGTATGACAAATACATTAATGATCTATGATGTAGTGTGAAAATACAAAAACACGCCAGCATTCCTTTCATGTTATCTATAATCATCACATTTGGGGGCAACATCACCACTACAGTACCTGAGCGTTGGATACCGAATATAACATATATATATATATAAAACCGCCCCCCCAAACGTCATTATCATTGATGTCTTCTCTTCAGATTCTCTTCATCTAACTGATACTCCCTTGCTAGAGTGTGGAATCCATTGTATCCCTGACTGAAATTGACCAGCAAAAATCCACAAAATACATCACCGTGGATGAAGCAGGCCTCGGTAAAGATTCAAGCACCACACGTCGACAGCATTGGGATAACTGGTTTCCAAGGCAAAGTACTCAGAGAGGTAGTTGTCCTGCTGCCCAAAAAAATTCAGCGTTTGCTGGTGTTCAACTCCTGCACTTGGTACAAATCAATTTGTAGGGTTACTCTTATCTCCGAGAATGGAATTCATGTTGTTCGTATTCTGACCCTGAACAAGTGGCGAAGCGTTGGGGAACAGCAAAACTGTGTCAAACATTTGACAGTTCCAATTTCATCTACTTCACTCATGAACATTGAACATGATTAGTGATATGTAGCTCACAGTGAAAACTATCAGCCCACCAAAATGGATGGTTCCGTGGTTCAACACTAAAAATGACTGTGGATCCACTGCGACTCATCCATATCCACCCAGTCCATCAGCGGGGAACAAACGGGATGCCACACACCGGAAGCTGATTCTGCCTCAAAGAGGGCAAATGGATCACCAGGGGAGCTGTTGGGACCTATTGGGACCATGAGCACATCGTATATCTATCTAGATTCTAGACCCTCATGAACCTCCAAAAGCTTGGTGTTTACCCACAACAAGATAGTGTGTCCCCCCATTTTTAGGAGTACAAACTGAGTCTCAAGGTACATAAAGCGGTAAAAGCCCAATGTCATAAACCATCCCCATTTTTTTCATAAATGGGTTGGATTTCAACCATTCCCAAATGGTAGATTGATGGCATTGGGTTTGCCACATTGTGGGATCTAATTGGGATATATAATTGGGGTCAACCATTGGATATTTGGATATAATTATGACCTTCCATCCCAAAATATACATCACCTGGTATATTGGGGTAAATATATATCATTATAATATTCAGGAATTTACCATCCAAACGGGGTAAACCAACCAGCTATTCATATTCCATCAATTATTGATGGTTATCACCCCCATTTGGGGGTTTTCATCAACCGACCAACATCATACCCTCTGGTAAACGTTTACATAACTATGGAAAATCCACTATTTCTATGGCCAGTTTCAATAGCAAACTGTGAGTTTGCCAGAGGGTATATTGGTGTATCAATAATACATGGTATTATAAAATATATATGGTTCTGGTATTCTATGGTATTCTCCTTGGATGGATCTGGTGTATCAAAATGATATATGAAACTAGAGATATTGTTTCTAGTGCTGTAAACTTCAGCCATATCCCTTGGTCCGCCTGATGGATGGCATCTGTGACCTCGTTCACGTAGGACAAGTGCTCTGAGCGCTTTGCCGCGGTGTCTGCCTGTAATTTCGGCCCAAAAACAAGTTGTGCAAACGCTGGGAAAAACATCGGGGTTTCAACAACAACAGTGAGATTTAATATGATGGGAGTTCTAGCTAAATTATAGATAGCTAAGTTGGTTGAGAATCCGAATAACTGTAACTGAAGACTTTTGAATGATGGTTTATGGCAATTGCAACTATAGTGAATGCGGTTTAAAGCAACGGTAACTGAGGAGCACCATATAGGGACATGTCTTATATGATAAGTTGATATAAATTGTATACTATCATCGAAATATTGTTACTTTTATACCAAGATGCACATATGTATTAGTTTCAGTACACGCGCATACATAATATGCACTATATAAACATACACAAACCTATGGATCCAAGTAGTTTCTTAGGAAGTATTTGGGGTAAGCCTTTTGGACTTTAAGTACTTTCCAAGGAAGTGTTTGGATTCATAGGGATATAGAATCATAATGAATTCTATGTATATATATATGCACATGTATGATTATATATGTATTTCTGTAACTTGGACTGATTCTTGGTCTGGTGTCGATCTAGGGGCAGGGAGAACCTGGAAAAAAAACCAGGTCGATGGATGATTCCTCAGGTCGCAAATGAGGTCGTTATAAAGGAATCCAGAGTAATGCTAGTACAAGAATAGGATCCACCATCCCCAGTTTTACCATACATGGGTGTGATAAACCATCAAAATATGGGTGGTTTATTATTGCTTTACTAACATTGCCACAGAACCATGCACCGGACCAAAAAAATAAAGAAAACATGTATCAAGAAGAAATCCGTTGTCCTTCGTCCCTGAATGAAAAATCATGTTGGTTTCCTGAATGATGAACCCAGCTGCAACCTAGACCGGGGGACAGTGGGCCCTAGATTGGTACCCAATACATGGGGTCGCCATAGCTAGAAAACACATCCGGTGATATCCTAGTTCCCACTACATACGATTCTTTCCCCCTCCATGTCTGGTTGTATAGGGATTAACCCTAAGATGGCACACCGGATTGGAACCATAAGATGGCATATCAACAACATTTTTTTGTCAACCGTACCACCTCCCAATCTGAGGGTGGCCCCGTAGTGTGCCATCTTAGTGTTCCAATCTAAGGGGTACCCCTAGAACAAAAGATATTTCAGAGAATGTGCCATCTTAGTGTAGGTATCCAAGGTGCACCCCCCAAAACAAAAGATATTTCCGAGAATGCGCCATAGATACTNCCATAGATACTGTTGAGGTTTGCTCAAATAGCCACTTGCAACCCAACCTGGTATGCATCAAACAAAATCCGGATTATAGGGATCCCTCTATATACGTTATATAATATATATATATATATATACATAACAAAACATCTAGGTGGAAAAAACCCCATGTCGGGTGGTATATATATATATATATAGCGGTCCCCGAATAGCTGGCCTAGACGAAAACTATCGTTTAAACCATCTAAGCGCCAAGAACAGCAGAAAAGGCCAACACAGCCTCCTGGATCCCAAACATGGCGCATTAGGGGAATTTCTGTATACTTGAACTTGCTCATAAGTCATGTTCCAACAGTGAAGGAACTCTGGGTGTGTATGTGAATGAACCTATGTATNGCGCATTAGGGGAATTTCTGTATACTTGAACTTGCTCATAAGTCATGTTCCAACAGTGAAGGAACTCTGGGTGTGTATGTGAATGAACCTATGTATATGACTATATATATATATATATATATTTGTTTATTTACATATGTGCAATATATTGCCTTTGATGGGTCCTCTACATCATTTTGGAAAGGTACTGTAGCTTTTCAGTCCTTTTCTAGGGTGTGCAATCTTANCATATGTGCAATATATTGCCTTTGATGGGTCCTCTACATCATTTTGGAAAGGTACTGTAGCTTTTCAGTCCTTTTCTAGGGTGTGCAATCTTAGCGACTGTATTTGCACGTGTATTTCTGCTGGTTTCTGCTGCTACTTGGTGGCAAGCGTCTTGTTTGGACGCTTTTGATAAGGAACATGAAGGGAAATGCCTAGCTCATCATACGCAAGGGCTTCAAGTTGAGCAGAAAAATGGTGGCTGAGAGCTNCTTGTTTGGACGCTTTTGATAAGGAACATGAAGGGAAATGCCTAGCTCATCATACGCAAGGGCTTCAAGTTGAGCAGAAAAATGGTGGCTGAGAGCTTTCCGCGTGGTTTGCTGGGTCCCCTGCATCTTGCTGGCAATGTTCCATGCATTTTCAATGATTTTCCAGGGTGTGCCATCTTAGCGTGTGCATTCGCACGTGTATTTCTGCTGGTTTTGGTGGTACTTGGCGGCAAACTGCATTTTCGGAAGCTTTTAAGAAGGAAAATCAGAGGAAATGCCTAGCTAACCATATGCNTGGTGGTACTTGGCGGCAAACTGCATTTTCGGAAGCTTTTAAGAAGGAAAATCAGAGGAAATGCCTAGCTAACCATATGCGTGGGCTTCAAACTGAGCTACTGATTGACAATTTTCCACGTGGTTTGCTGGGTCCTCTGCATCTTTTTGGCAAGGTACTGTACCTTGTGGTTTCTATGGTGCGCCAGCTTAGTGAGCGTGTATTTCTGCTGATTTCTACTGGCATTTGGTGGCAAAAGCCATGCTTTGAAGCTTTTGAATAGGAAAATGAAGGGATATGCTTAGCTAATCATACGCAAGGGCTGAGCCGAAAAATGGTGGCTGCAAGCTTTCCACGTGATTTGCTGGGTCCTCTGCATCTTGCTGGCAATGTTCCATGCTTTTTCAATGATTTTCCAGGGTGTGCCATCTTAGTGTGTGCATTCGCACGTGTATTTCTGCTGGTTTTAGTGGCACTTGGCGGCAAACTGCATGTTCGGAAGCTTTTAACAAGGAAAATCAAAGGAAATGCCAAACTAAGTATACGGATCAAGCTGAGCTGCTGATTGACAATTTTCCGTGTGGTTTGCTGGGTCCTCTGCATATTTTGGCAAGGTACTGTACCTTGTCAATCGGTTTCTATGGTGTGCCAGCTTAGTGAGCGTGTATTTCTGCTGATTTCTATTGGCTTGGTGGCAAAAGCCATGCTTTGAAGCTTTTGAATAGGAAAATGAAGGGAAATGCTTAGCTAATCATACGCAAGGGCTTCACATTGAGCCGAAAATTGGTGGCTGAGAGCTTTCCGCGTGATTTGCTGGGTCCCCTGCATCTTGCTGGCAATGTTCCATGCGTTTTCAATGATTTTCCAGGGTGTGCCATCTTAGAATGTGCATTTGCACGTGTACTTCTGCTGGTTTCAGAAGGACTTGGCGGCAAACTGCATCTTCGGAAGCTTTTACTAAGGAAAATCAGAGGAAATGCCTAGCTAACTATACGCATGGGCTTCAAGCTGAGCTACTGATTGACAATTTTCCACGTGGTTTGCTGGGTCCTCTGCATCTTTTTGGCAAGGTACTGTACCTTGTCAATCGGTTTCTATGGGGTGCCAGCTTAGTCAGCGTGTATTTCTGCTGATTTCTATTGGCATTTGGTGGCAAAAAGCCAGGTGTAGAAGCCTTTGAGAAAGAAAATGAAGGGAAATGCCTAGCTAATCATACGCAAGGGCTTCAAATTGAGCAGAAGAATCGTGGCTGACAGCTTTCCACGTGATTTGCCGGGTCTTCTACAATGTTCCGTGCTTTTTCAATGGTTATCTAGGGTGTCTGCATTTGCACGTGTATTTCTGCTGGTTTCAGTGGTGCTTGGCGGCAGAATGCATGTTCGGAAGCTTTGAATAAGGATAATCCAGGGAAATGCCTAGCTNCACGTGTATTTCTGCTGGTTTCAGTGGTGCTTGGCGGCAGAATGCATGTTCGGAAGCTTTGAATAAGGATAATCCAGGGAAATGCCTAGCTATACGCAAAGACTTCACATTGAGCAGAAAAATCGTGGCTGACAGCTTTCCACGTGATTTACTGGGTCCTCTGCATCTTTTTGGCAATGTTCCATGCTTTTTCAATGCTTTTCCAGGGTGTGCCATCTTAGTGTGTGCATTCGCACGTGTATTTCTGCTGGGTTCAGTGGTACTTGGCGGCAAACTGCATGTTCAGAAGCTCTTAAAAAGGAAAATCAGAGGAAATGCCTAGTTGACTATACGATCAAGCTGAGCTGCTGATTGACAATTTTCCACGTGGTTTGCTGGGTCCTCCGCATCTTTTTGGCAACTACTCTACCAACAGTTAGCCAAAGATACTATTGCCAGCTTAGTGAGCATGTATTTCTGCTGATTTCTACTGGCATTTGGTGGCAAAAGCCATGCTTTGAAGCTTTTGAAAAGGAAAATGAAGGGATATGCTTAGCTAATCATACGCAAGGGCTTCAAGTTGAGCCGAAAATGGTGGCTGAGAGCTTTCCACATGATTTGCGGGGTCCTCTGCATCTTGTTGGCAATGTTCCATGCTTTTTCAATGATTTTCCAGGGTGTGCCATCTTAGCGTGTGCATTTCGTGTATTTCTGCTGGTTTTGGTGGTACTTGGCGGCAAACTGCATTTTCGGAAGCTTTTAAGAAGGAAAATCAGAGGAAATGCCTAGCTAACCATATGCNTGGTGGTACTTGGCGGCAAACTGCATTTTCGGAAGCTTTTAAGAAGGAAAATCAGAGGAAATGCCTAGCTAACCATATGCGTGGGCTTCAAACTGAGCTGCTGATTGACAATTTTCCACGTGGTTTGCTGGGTCCTCTGCATCTTTTTGGCAAGGTGCTGTGCCTTGTCGATCGGTTTCTATGGTGTGCTAGCTTAGTGAGCGTATATTTCTGCTGATTTCTACTGGCATTTGGTGGCAAAAGCCATGCTTTGAAGCTTTACCACATGATTGACATCCAGTCTCCCCATGTATATACATCTTTGNTGTGACCGGGTACCCCCCCAGTGTGCCATCATTCTGTTGGTCAAATTGGCGCACCCTGAAATTTATACATTGACATTTTTTCTGCCACTATGATGGCATGTCGCATAGATTCTGCATATGCCATCATACAGTTATTCCCTATACCCCCATTCTGTGACCAGCCATATTTCCCGGGTTCCAAGATCTCGGGTTATCACATCTTATCAACTTATCAGCCTTTGCCGAGGAGCATAAAAGTTCTTTTCATTGCCAAAGCCCCAAAGCAAAATGGCAGGATGAAGTTTGTACTTGTTCACCACAGCCAGGGCCTTGGCAACGAAGAGCTCTGGCGCCGGCTGTTGGGAAAATCATGGGCACTTTTAGGAAAACCGTAATTTGGTCTTGTCCAGAAATTGGGTATACTTGAGCAATAGAAAGCTGATGGTAAAACATGAAGTTTGGGAGTACCATATTTTTAGACAAACTTACACTCCAGAACTATCCCTTCCTGGCTGATACGCCTGACAAATGGATATGGCTGGAAAGAACCTGTACATGTACTGCACATAATTTTCAGCACATTTCATTGGGTTAGCGAGCTCGTTGTCAATTCCCTTGACATGATCCAATGATCCACGGCAAAGTCTCATGTTTCAAGACTGTGCCCATGATCTTCGCCCCAAAATGTCTGGGGTTCATTTATGCAAATCTTCCAATGCATTTTCTCAATGATTTGTGTAGTGAACATTTACAGGACACTTTTTCCCGTGAAATATGATGTTTATTGATGTTCGGGGATTTCCTGCAATTTCTCCCTTCACCCACAAGAAAACGGGTTGGGGTCTTTCTGTTTGGGTCATCATTCTCAGCATGGCCCCCCAATTCCCCCAATTCCAACTGGCTTTACCCATATTATCCCAGTTCAATCCACTTCAAAAAATGGGTCTGTCAGAAAATTCGGTATTCCCCCCAAATGGCCATATCATGGGGAAAATCAATAAAAAATAATGACTAACCAATGGATTTAGAGGTACCATCTTTGAAGACAAAGCCATTTCTAACTGCTGGAAGCTGAATGAACATCTCCGAGGTGCTCGATCCTTCCACTCAGTTCGAACGGCTGAGTCACCGTAGTCCATCCCCTGCGCTGCAGCGAAGTTTGGACCCTTGTTGATGGTCAGCTTTTGAAACAAGAGGACTAAGGGTACATCCTAAATACCTCAAACAAAAATGATCAGTCCTTCAAATTCTTGGGCTTGAGGCTCTCTATATATCAACGACGCTTTCTGGGAATGCGAGGAGTCATTGCACTTACAGGGCAGCCATGATTGCCACTACCCCATGCCACCCTTGGCGCCGCCACGTGCCTCGGGATAATCCAGCGTCACTGCCACCAGCAAGCCTTGTGGTTGAGTCATTGGGACTTTCTGGGGGTTGGGTGAGCAAACCACAAGAACATCACCATGGACACACCTCTGACAAAGTATGGCAGGTCACATGCGCTCCTGCAGAAGAATGCAGCATTAAACCCTGATACAAGAAGGGCTGATTCCTCTTGTCAAAAGGTTAAAAGGCCATGGAACAGCTGGGGTTACCAAATGGTTATAAACCAACTTCAAGCGTCTATATATATATATATCTATCTATCTATTTATCTATCTATCTATCTATCTATCTATCTATATGTTTATATTATTACATGTCTATGTCCATACTATCCCGATCCCTTTCTCTGCTACCTAGTAGATGTCTATTGCCTTATATGTTAAAAACGAAATATATTGTTTTATCTTTGGCCCGATCGCTAGGTCACATGCTCACTTACGTCAGATATTTCCTGTACTATGCATTTCTACCTTTTGTTGACATGGTTCCCAACCCCCCATGGATCCGATTTCTTACTGAAGAGGTACGGCTGACCTCTATATGCTATGACCCATTATGATCACACAAGTGGGACTCATTCACCCCTATGCTTGATCAATCATATTATGCATATCATAAAGTCTATATAGAAATATATGAAATAAATTGACATGCATACCACTCAGGTTTTTTTTTGGGGGGGTGAGGGGGAGAGGGAGGAATACCATATATAGACGGGCGGCCGCGGTCGTGGCAAGCGTCCAGAAATGAGGTGTGATCTTCCGTGGAATCGAAAGTGTAGACCTCATCGTTGCAGGGCGTTTGTTGGTCCCCCACCTGGGAATTCCAATGTCCGAACGATGGGACCAATTGATCGTTAGATGTATGCATTGGAACTGTGGCAAAGATGTGAGGCTGGCACAAAATATATCAACATATATGGAAAATATGGAACATGTCCCAAAAAATCATTGCCCTACCATTCACCCAGATCTAGTGTCAACCCAAGCCAAGAGGGGGAGGAACACCGAAATAGTCATTATTCCCTGTAGTGGCAACCCTCCATATTAGATCATATTAGTACATTGGGAATTTATGAAAATCATGAGTTGACACAAGATTCATTGGGAGACCATACTGTTGGTGGGGGTTTGAGCCGCTTCTTTGGACGCCCGCTAAAGGGTACAGTAACCCCTCTTGACAGGTATGGTATGATGACTATTGATTCCTATTGATGACTATGGGGTATACAGTACCCTGTAGGACAGCCACACCGCGACGTACGTATTTTTCTATCTTTCCACTGTGCGGAATCTGACAAGCTCCAGTAAAACCGGAGCCACCATCAACCTCCCCAGAATGTTCTATCATGTTCTATCACCAACCCCAGACCAGACCTCCATCCCAATCCATCATCAAGCAACTCAAAATCAAACAGCAATGGGGTAAACCCAACGTCATGAACCTCGAATTGGGGATGGTTTGCACAACCCCTTTCTGGAAAATCATTGGGCCATGGTTTTACGTCAATCTCACTTCAATTCCAACCATAGTAACCATCAACGTCAGTCACCATGAATGTTTTTCAACTTTCACCATCCACTACCAAGCCCAACCGTCTCCGATTCCCAGCACAGTTCACCCCATCCACATCAAATCCACTGTCAACTAGCGCCAAGATGCTCTAAGAAGGTTCAGGTTCATCTGTTGGATCAAATCTAGATCCTTGGAAGTTGCTGATCTCTTGGTCCCATTGACGATTCCGGACATTTCAGTGGAATTTAAATCTAGATTAGCGATGATTAGCATTGGTTAGCTAGATGGACAACTTGAGAATTATTCCCAAAACATATTTCCCTATGGACTTCACAAATTTGTGGTGGATTGAAGCCCATATGAAACATACAAAAAATATATATATATATATTCTCCATATGGTGAGTTGAAACCTATGCAAGGTGGTGCCTCGCAGCTAAATGCTCTATGCTCTGGTGTATAAACCCCGCAACCATGTGTGTACCTGCGATAAACCAAATAAAACATGTATAGTTACCCTCTGGTAATCAAACATGGCAATGGAAAATCAGGGATTTTCCCATTAAAACCTCCATTTATAGGGGATTTCCAATTGCCATGTTTGATGACCGGAGGGTAGTAACCAACTTAGCGAACGGACTGGCCAGCCTTGCTCCTTGGTGTTTGACTCCCCATGTTTGGTTTCGAAATCCAATTTGTGGTGGGTTAAACCTCAATGTTTGACATTTTGGTGGTTAAACTAACCACCATTCTTGTTGGTTGAAATCACAGTTTGTTGGTTAAATCACCTTGTTGTACATATTTTGTTGGTAAACCTCCACTTCTGTTGGTTGAACTACATTTTTGCTGGGAACATTCCAACAAAAAGAACACGATCTCAGTTTCAGGCCGGGACGCCCTGAGCCAAATCGATGAAGCGCTAGGCCCGAGCCAATCGCCATAGACTTGGCCCACGGGAATGGGGGTGTAGCAGACCTGGGCGATGGATAGGGCGTTTGTTAGTGGAGTTGGTCTATCGTATAATGTAAATACAATATAACCATAAATACTATGGTTTATGGGGAATATAATGCGACATATGTAACTATAAGCTAACGGGTTTGCAAACCAATAATACTGTCTGTGGATGGAAGAAATCCTGCACCAGTTGATAGGTGGTTTATCCCATTGTTTATAGGGTTTCAACCATCCAACGTGGTGCAGGAAACTTCCATCCACAGTCCAACTAGGGTTGTCATCTCAAATATCAACTACCCGCTGTTGTCATCAAACATGGCTGGAAAATGTTCCTCGTTTCATTCGAGGATTTTCTTAGCTATTGATCTCCATGTACATATTTGTTTTTTCCAGCTAGACCTGATAGATGATGCCGGAGGATATAATATCTAGATAGTTAGTCAACATAATCAAAAGATATCGCCTATATCAATAGTACAATAATATCACCTCGTGTTCCCATGAACCGTACAGATTGAACTGCGTGTTCACCACACTCTTCAAACATTTTCTTTTGATTCCCCGAATGAGTCATGAAAAAAACCTCCATCCCATCCCATGAAATACTGGTTGGTTAGAAACGCTATCCCTACTACAGGTAGAACTAACACCACCCACCACCTACGAGGTGGGCCAATGGTAAGTTGGCTGAACTGAGCGCCACTACTTATAAAATTAAAAACCATTCCCCCTAAAATCAAACACCCCCCATGAATCATGGTTGAGTAGGGGATTGAGGGTCTTTGGGACCATTAACAAAATCTATAATGACACATCATTACAAATAGAGGTGTTCAAAATCAGGGGATGGGATGAATTGCCGTAAACCTTAATAACATCATACTTGTAAACAAACTTATCCACTTATGGGCCCACCAGCCGTACCTTAACGGGCGATTTCTCATTGCAACCGAGGGCACCCCTCTGGCAAAGAAACGTTGGCCATCGACTAAGATCTGCCTGCCATGGACCAAACACAACAGGCATGGATGGGATTTCAAGAACAAATGCCTCCTTCAATTTCCCCCCTTCTTTGGTTAAAAAAAATACCTTTAATTATTTGTTGACAGATGTATGTGAATCCCAGTTGAAATTTCTGGGGAGGTCTTGGAGCCAAGTTTGATAAGTGGGCCCAGCATAGCTTCTTACAAAAAGACAAGGCCCAACAAAAAATTAAAACAACATGTCATAAAAAGGGGGCGTCTGAAACCTACATCTGTTGGCGCATGGTTTGGCAACGCGTCGTCTCATACCTGATGGCCCCCATCATAGCTGTCTAAATCTTGACCTTGCAAATAGGGGCAGCTTGGGCAGTGCATCAAACAAATATGTTGAACATTAGGTGTGGCCCACAACCACAAGAGGATGCCCCATGGCTGCTACCACGTGCGCGGCTTTGGGTTTTCCGCCCTGCGCGCAATGCGCAGGCCTCACCGCGTGGGCATGGCAGATGGCTGTGCCATTCTAGGCGGGCCCTGGCCGAGCGGGGACTGTACCAGCCTGCACAGCGCCCGCTTGCTACTCTCCGCCCCTCTTCCTACTCTCCGCCCCTCTTCCACCTCATGCTGCACAATCTGCGCTGCACTGCGCGTATGACGGATGGCCGGGCCATTCTGGAAGCACTGTGCAAGACCGTGCAGCAGGTGCTGGATCTTCCCCGCCATACCGTCCACCTGTGTTCCAGTGGGCCTGGGGTCCTACACAAACTGCTCGTCTGATGTTTGAAGTCTCATCATGAACCTAAGACCGACGTTTTCTAGAGTCAGAATGGCTTTCATGATTTGTCAGTCCCGTCCAATGCTCAACAAGTCTTTAAATTTCGCAATTCACAGCTTGAAGTCTTGACATTTTTTTTTCCAGGTAGCGCTCGGGCCTCTTGCCTGTTTGGCGTCATGGGCTTTACTGTATTGGCATAGCTACACTGTGCGGTTGATGCCACACCACAGGTGCAGAGCCAATTCCCTTCAGTTCCCATGCTTAGCATCATGGAACATGAATCCACAGTGAGGCTTCTCATGAAAACATCATCCAAAAACATTATATACGATTTTGAAGGTCTCGCCTACACATGATGTATTCAGGGTTCTGTCTTTACAAAATCATCACCAGGATAACACCAGCCTGTTGTTGGGCTTTTGGGCATCTTAGAAGTCTTTTTCGACTTCTTCGACTTCTTCTCGTCCGGCTTCTTCTCATCCAACTTCTGATTCTTTTTGTTCCCCTTTTTGCGCGCGCGCGCTCCCGTTTGTTCTTTGCCCTTTTCGTCTTGAGCAACTTCTGCTCGGCCTTCAGAAGCTTGTCAATAACCACTTGCATGGATTCTTCAGGATCACCAGGACCATCACGAGGTGGCATCAACTAAGAACTGGAAGGCCGGCTTGATGAGCTTGGACCGTCCGCTGCCGGAGCTTCTGGAGTTGGTAGCGGAGCAGCAGTCGGCACTCTTGCCGGCAGCCGCCCATTGGGCAGCTCTAATCTCTACTTCCGGAACCACCACCGGCACAGGAACTTCAGTCCCTGGATCCACACCGCCACGGAGACTGAACTGAATCTTGTACTGGTCCATGATGCTGTTCTGAATGGCCAGCTCCAACTTGGTTGCGTTGGCCCCAACTGAATCCTCACTTGGCCCACATGTGGCGGAGCTGCTGCCTGATGAAGAATCATCTGACGACTTCCGGTCTGTCATGGCAGCAGCAACGTTCTGCGTGGCGGTATTTTCTGAAAGTCTCTAGTGACTCTGACACCGATTGTATCTTGTGAGTAGGTGCGGTTTGGAGCTGAGTGAAGCGGTGATGGAAAATATTATCCAGTTCATATCTGCTGGATCTGAATCTGCTGTGACAAGTTGGACTGGGCTATGTCTTTGAAAAGCTGGTTCATGGAACTGGATCTGAACCAAACCTTTTCAAAATGGCAACGGAAGAGTCTGACACTGAATTTGAACCGCTGTGAAAACCATCAGGCCAGAGGTCAAAAAAAAACAGACATTGCCAGGCCATTTGAATGTTGCTGATACCATGCTGATTGACAACTCACATTGCAACATTCTGAAGCAAGTTACTTACTAAACCTGGCACGCCTTCTAAACTGGCACGCATTCCAAACTGGCATTAAAAAGTCATCGGCAGCTAGCATACATGTCTGGGGATTTAATACAATAATCTAAAATACTAGTAAGTAAAAAAAATATACATATTATGTATTATATACATACAATATTTCACAATAATAAGCAGGTTGGCCTTCTTTTCCCTGAAGTCAATCGCATTCAAGTCTGGCACATAAATGTCAATAAAGACACAGTTTCAGAAATTGTCATGTCGTGTGGCAATTGTTCTTGGTTCTTCTGTGTTGGCTTCAAGCAGATACCACATTTCAACATTCGGTTGAAAAGATTTCACATTGGGATCTCAAGAAGAATCCATAGCAATGACACATCGCAACATGGAGAAGCAACATCTTCGATTATTCTTCTTCCCTGACTCTGCGCACTTCAGACAAAGCTGATGTCCTGTGTCCTTGATGAGCTTCAACCACGGCGATCCCTTCTGCTGCTCAAGGTTCGTCTCCATTGACTCCAAATGGCGGAAGGCAGCGTTTGACCCTTTCACAAAATACACATCAACCACAACCACACCATCCACCACATTACCAATGCTGCCGACATCCCTGGAGGATCTGGGTTTCCAAACCTGCAGTGCCCACTGAAGGAAACCCTGCAGACCCTTTAAGTATGGTTGGGTTTTGCCATCGGGGATTCTTGAGGTTGGCACGGCTTTTTGTAAAGAATGTGCTGGAGGTACATGACGTCTCTGCAGCATTGACTTTTATATTATATATATATATATACTTATGTAAAAAGACAAATCGATTATGTAAAACGTGCGCCCAAGTCTACAACAAGTACTCAATTTGCCACCTTCCAAAATGCCAGGGTGCAAGACCTATTTTTCTCATAAAATATGGTTTTCAGGGTTTATAAGGGACCCAAGCTCTATGAGTTTATAAGGGAAATTCCAACGGGCAAGTATATGATATATAATATAGAGAGAAAGAGAGAGATAGAAACAACAAAATCAAAAACTTGCCACCCCATTGAAGTCTGAAGCGCAATTGATTGATCTGTTCTGCTCCTTCCTCTACAGTAAGCTTTGTGTCATCCCCCACTGGTTGCACAGGAAAACACTGGTGGTAGCAATCTGACGGACGTTCACCATAGGTACAAGGTTTTAACCCGAAACCATTATCTGGGTGAATGATGATAATTCACCGACATGAAAAAAAAGGACAACAGATATTATTTTGGGGTTCCTCCCAATCCAAATCATCATTTACACAGCAACGTCACAGAGACATTTCGGCATATTTCGGCCAGAATGCGTCCCAAAAACGACATATTCATTCACATTGTTTCTTGGATTTATGATCAGCGCTTTATAATTTACGGGCAGTCTAAAACACATTTAAATTATATCAACCAACTGGGGTTCATGGTACATTACCCCACCTTCACAACATGGTACCCAAAAGTGCCCCTCTCGTCTCCATGGCCACAGCCTGGAGGATTTCTCCACGGTCACTTGCACACTTCCTCCAGATTGGCTGGCCATTTGTTCGCAAATCAACAGTGTTAAGCCACCATTTCTAGCTAACTCTCGTTGAAAAAAAAAAGAAATATCTTCATTCAATGTCCTAATATCGATGTCGACATCCCCATGAAATCCCCGAAAATTTCGTGTCGTTCTCTTGAGACCACCCAGCTGGATGATCTTTTACGCAGCGAAGACATAGCCCATACCAATTCAATCTATTCTAATGTGCAGCCGGTCTTAGATAATCTTTGATACCTGTATCCTGCCATCGTCAGATGTTGTCAGCTTTGTGTTTTTACATGCCCCATTCTGGCCAAACTTTTAACAAGCTGAAACGAAGCACCCAAGATTTTCCCTGCAACTTCTAAGCCATGTTTTCCAAGGCCTGGAGATGAAACGGCCCATTGTGGATGGTTTACCTCTCAAAATGGTGGTTTTCCATCGCAAACTCTTTGAATTCCAGCAGATACGTTCTTTGATGCAGGTCATCTGCTTCCCAAATGCCATCCATCTCCACCAAAATCCAAAGGCGGAAAGAAACCCCCAGTTGATGCCATGGAGCCCACTGGAGGAAAACACAGCAGGAAAAGCTTGGCCAGTGGCCAGTAGCGCAGCATGTGAAGTTCTTTGCACACCGCGCGTCAGGTCGGATCCCTCCAAGGCATCAGTTTTAGTGTCTTGCTTTGTTGATGTGAGTCATGCAAAACTGCAGACATGAATTACAAACTCGACCGTTGCTCTTTGTTCAGCTCCTCAAAGCATTCCCAGTTCAGTTTCTTGGCCACATCATGCTGACGAATGTGTAAAACCCATATAAAACCTCTGGATGAAATCTATCAAACAATGTGATTCGGGGACTCATCAGTGTGCTGGTTGCTAGTTTTTACGTGTTCAACCCATTGTTTGTCACTTGGGAGCATCATTTTTTATCATCCCAGGCAGTTTTTCACCGTGGGCGTTGTCGCATATGGCCCCCCATGTTACCCCCATTTTGCCCCAACTTTGCCTTGAACCGCAGCGTCCAGGCATCTGCTTTGGTCATCAAACTGGACTTGTGCCCCAGCATTGCTGGGTTGCCATGATTTATGACTACGAACATCATTGAACATCTACGGAATCATACGAAAACGGAGGTTTCAAATCTTTTAAATCATGAAGTTTGGTGGGTGTTCCCGACAATTTCCGACAAAGCCATGAGCAAAATCCCAAATGCTTGGGTCCTTGCTACCACTACCTCACCTGGCTGCCCCTAAAATCCCTTGGAGTCCCCTAAAATCCCCCCAAGTGCCCTGAGCATCCCTGGCCACCCACGCAGTAGTGGGCGCAGGCCCATTCATAGGCCGCGCCAGCTGTGACATCAATGTAACCTGCATGTCTTAGGTGGAAACAGGTTGGTTTTATAATGTTTAGAAATCATGATGGTTTATACCCTCCGGTAATCAAACATGGCAACGGGGAATCTGCAGAATCCCTTGTAAATGGAAGTGTGTTTTGTCTTGTTTCCCTGCGCTTTGAAGCTTCTAGGGCCTGTGATTCAGGCTGCAGGGTGAAACATGCCAAACAAAGACATGAAGGTGCAATAAATGAAGTTTAATGGGAGAATCATCAATAGATGCAGGATTTTCCATGATTTTCCAGTGCAATGATTGATTACCAGAGGGTACCCCCAACGGATCATTGTAATATAGGCAAATGAATCAAAAAACATATATTGGGATAGACAAGCAACAACATGTTTTGGGTGTGAAAATGGAATCTCTCTCAAAATGGCATTTTGATAGGGACAATAATGATGAACCACGGGATTTTGGGCATTGAATCTCGCACTGTGAGGCCCCAAAAAAAGGTTTCTGCTTGTTTATAACTACAAAAGCTGCTGATCACAGATTGCCATGTTTATTTCCGAAAGTATGATCTTTTGCAGTTACATCCCACCAATTGCAACCAAAAGTGAAAGTGACGCTTGAGAACAAGCCCTAAGCAGCTTGCAACCATGATTGAAGATGGTCTGCAAAATATAGGGCACTGTCTTTAAAAAGAAATGCGTGGAAACCCCTCAAGCCACGTTCACCCAATGATTGAGCGAATCAGCCCCAAGAAAACCGACCACCTGGCCGACACTTCGGCACTACAGTGCCCCTCCAGGAATCTTGCAACTGGCGACTCCTGAAGATGTTCAAGGTTTCAGCAGTGTGCAAGACTATAATGTCGTCCCTGTATACTGTTGCACGGGTATGTGATCATCCCCAGCATCGTGGGTAGTAAACCCCCCCCAATAAGAATCAACTAAAAGTGGTTTTGAACACTGCTCATTTCGGAGTGTCTTAAACTGTGATTCATTGGTGGCAAATATGTAATATTTGGTTCTATCTTGTTGGAGGTTACTTACTGGTGTTGTGATTTTTACAGCAAACTGTATTTTGCATATGTTTTGCATGTTTTGTCCATCTGCAAAGTTGTCCTTCAGGAACTGAGCATGTTCAGCGCAAAGAGAGCCCCCCCAGCTTCTTGTGCGGGAGACTCGTAGTCCCAATATTTCCATGGCCATTTAATGAACAAACATCAAATTTATGGGAGTAGCCAATGTTCAGGCAACCCCAAGTTCAGTATTTAGCCATCCATTCAGGAAATTTGGTGGGGATGACCACCCCCAGTCATATGGGAACGGTTTGTCCGAAGATTTGCGGGGGAAACCGAAAAGCCCCAAATCCAATGGTCAACATGTTCCCTATGGAAAGTACAAGTAGCATCAAGTAGCAATGTCAGGCAATGTTGGCCATTTTTTGGGGGTATACCGACCCATCATTTTCAGACACACCCATATTCATAGTGTATTGTTTTTTTCTGAATGGTGAAACGGTGACGGCCAAAACATGCCAAAAAATGAGATTTAAAATGTCGGATGATGCTTGTCATTGCTTGCCTGTGTCTCTTCCAAAACCTATTTATATATTTGTTGGCCAAACCCTATCTTTCTTGTCAAAGTCCCCATGTCAGCCATGAACAATACCCTTTTCCCATCCAGTTTTACTGGTTACTGGTTCATGCATGGGTTTCATAAATCAAGTAGGTCAACCCAATTGACCTATCAACTATCATTTCTTAATCATATCCAAAGATCTGATAGTTGCCCCAAAATACTTCAAAGAAAATGATGCTTAGTCGTCAAATCCCCATATGGATTTCCCAGTGAATTCACCAACAGGAAAGTTGGAATAACGCAGCTTAAATCCAAGCATAGACCATCACGTGAATTACATCCCATCTTAATCCCATATTAATGCTATGTAAATCAATAAATCATTATACCCTCTGGTAAATTCACATAGACCCTGCAATTAATCGGGGTTGGAAGATGAGTTTCCACTAAACATGGGTGATTTTCAGGGTCTATGTTAATTTACCGGAGGGTACATCCCAATAAATAAACCATGAATAAAGCTCTTCACGGCCCATGGTGCATGGTGAAGTCCCAAAAACAACTCACCAAGAGCTGCGCCGGCGTCCTGCCCCGTAAGGCTTCATCGCCTGAAGAGGTGATAAAAGTCGGCACAAGTGGAGATATATAGTCACTCCATAAAGGATAGAAAATAGCATAGTTGTTCACTGCTAATGTCACTATATATATATAATCACTATATAGATGTTGATATATCATCACGTTGTTGATATATAATCACTAAGTAGTGATTTGCTGTTATTATTCAAAAAAAAACATTTATTTTTTTGGGGGCTATATACACATATTCATTGCAGAGTGATCCCCCAAAAATGGAAACCATGTGAATTGGGAAATAAATAAACGGAGGAAATTGATTTGGATGCTTTTGAATCAAGGGCAAGAGAAGGAAGTTCGCTAGTAATCTCAATCATTTTTTGCCACAAAAAACGGGTTTGTGAAAATTGGCTTCCCCTAAATTCACTGGTTGATCATTCCTCTCCCTAATAAAATCGCCGTGTGGGGTGTATCCCCCATTGTCAAACACACCCAGAGAATAGCGAAGGTTCCAAATTCCGGCCCCTACCTCAGAGATCTCACTTGTGGCATAGAAATGCATTGGTGAAGAAGGAACGAGTCTTGGGGGGCATGAAATTCTTCATTTGGAGGTGCTTACCATGGCTGAAGTAGTTTTTTGGTTTTTACTATCTCTATATACTCTAGAAGTTATAACCCATATACTCATAAAAGAGACCATCACACTCCTGATGGGAAGTACCATGTGTATATAAAATATACACCGCATAAAGTAAGCAGGTACCCACCAGGATGTTTACCCAATGGAAGCGCCACAACGGCCAAGACATGCCATGTCCAGCAGGATAGTCTTCAATCCCCGGCATAGACCAGTGACTAACATGCAACCAACCAATGTTGAACATATCAATTGAATTAAACAATATTTCGTAAGATAATGTAAAATCATATTTTCGCTCTTCTTGGTTTCTCAGTGACAAACATCCATTCATTCATCAGCATTTTCCCATATTGTTCTCTCATAGAATACCCTACCCTCCTGCAATGTAACATAGCTATGGAGAATGGCCCATTAGTTTATAGATGTTTCACCTTTTGAACATGGTGATTTTCTAGCTATGTTAAATTACCAGACGGTAAAATGCATTTTTTTTGTGGATATAGAATATATATATATATATATTAACATATATATATGTATATCTTCCACTCCAAGGCAAGTCGTATCCATGATGCAGACAAGGTGCCGCAAGCGTGCAATATCCAACCTCGGAGTCCCGAAAACCTTGAGGAAACGACGTTTTCTTTAAACACACAGATTTAAGGTGTTATTGCAGAGTTTCCAAACAAAACCTTTCAGGTCAAATGTACGTATGTAAATTGAAAACAGGAAATAGTTTATACCCTTCTGGACATATCTTCAAGTCAAAGTGTATATAGTATATATTGCATGAAACTGTCTTTCTTTAAACGTTGTTTGTCACAAAATATGGGAGCAAACCCTGAATTGTCCTTGAAATGTCTTGACACCAATTGTAGAAATTCACGAATTCAGCAAAAGAAACTCAAGCAATGGCAAACGGGTGGTTTCAGTTGGTGAGTGGGATTCCCCAAGTTATCCTAGGTTCAAATGGGTTGCCGGGACACGAGTCACTAGTGCGAAGCAGCATTACTGGTAGCAGCAACAACATGCAACATCAACAATTGAGCAATGGCACCAAACTTTGAGGCCACCCTGCCTGCATTGTTTACAAAGTTACTTTGGGCCAAAGCTAAACCTTAATTTCCTTCCAATAAGTCTATGTTTGCTACATAGTATCTACTGATCATATATATATATATATATACACAGTATATTAATGTATATCATATATACCCCATTGTATCTCCAGTATCCCCAATGCGATTGTTGCATATGTGTTGCACAAACAAATAACAAATTAATGTATCATGTGCCAGTTAGTCTACTCAAAGATGTTGTAAAACTTTCAGTCGAACATGTCCGATTGGATTTGGCCCCTCACCATGGGTATCAAACCTGGAAGTCCAATGCGGGTAGCGTTGATGCATATTGATACCATGATGGAGTTACATAACATAGCTAGCTATAACAACAATGGTAATACCGGTTGCAACAATTTCAAAAGTAACATAAAGCAATAATTGATATCAATGAGAATTACCACATCATATGCTTACACAATTGATCTTACAATTCCGATCAACTCTTATGATTATGCAACCGGGCCATGTAGTACCGGTGTCCCCGGACAAAAGCTCTGCGTCAAACTAACCGCGACGTAACTCGAAACTTGCTGCCAAGCAGCAAAATCCAAGAAAATGGGCAAGAGAAAACATCTTTGATGTCTCTGTGGGAGCTTCCAACCCTTTCGGCAAATCTTTGAACTCTCGTGGTGTCTCAGTTCTGCATCATTGATCATCATTGATCATCATATTTGGGACTTCCAGTGACTACAGTTGGTGTGCTGATTTGGCCACAGGTTGAAAGCTCTTCAAAACAGGAGGTTCAACAGTGGCTTTTATCAGATTCCACACTGGCGCAGGTGGTCTGCGGTCTGCACTCTCTTGACGTTTTTCAACTGCACCGATTTCATAACACAAAACATGTCCATTCAGCAGCGCCTCTTACGACAAGTCACCGGTTGACCTATTGAAAACTGGGGCTACTGTGGTAGCAAAGAGCGTCTGCGGAGGGACGTTGGGGTTGCAACATGAACGCTCACCAACTGGGTGGAAAAAATCGCAACAGAGGAATGGGTCAAAACTGAAGGCCCCGGGGACCGCTGGTTGTTGCTCATTTTGCTCATTTTTGATGTGATTTTGACCCATATCCAGGGCATCTCATGGTTGGGATCAAGAGTATTCATGTCTGGCCTCGACATGCCAAAATCAATGACCAATGATATATATATATATATACTCGCAGTATATATATATATATATATATGTATATGTATATATATATATATATTCTAGACATCTGCAATAATTACACCAAAAGAATATCTGTGCAAAAAGAGGAGTGCGTGATGGACTACCGCAGTCTACCCTCTGTGCATGCGATTAAAGCAAGTAGTCCAGGGCAACCATTGGTATCCAAACCTGGTGACGCAAACGCCATCACACGGGGGTACATACAGCATGCATGTATTGCAAAGTCAGGATCCCGACAAAACCATACCATATACTGATATATACTGTAACTATACCAAACTATGTTCTTCTATCTGTTCAAGTGTAGTGAATTGCGTTGGCCTTGTGCCCCTTAAGCATTGCCTCTCAGCGGGCCCCGTTTTTGTCACCGAAAGCTCACCCGCCACCTTTTTCAACAGCATCTGGCACGAAGTGGCAACAACCACAAAAACATGAACAAAACTGTGAGTACCATGTTGCAAATCCGATTTTTTCCTTCTTGTTTGGGGGGAGGGTATCTTTGTTTTCAGGACACTACCTGAGAGATTCTGTGCAAGGGCCATTCATCCAGTAAAACTGAACAATCCTGACCTGCACCTCTTTCGAAAAACGACTCATGCATTTGTCCAGTTTGTGTTTTGCCAATCAAACATGTGGTGTGTGTGGCCTACCATTTCAATGAAACTTCATGAGGCTAACCAAAACCTGCAGATGGACGAGTTCAGTCCCGCTCTCAGATTTCAGTCATCCTCCTGCCCGTGGCAAAACAAACACTCATTCAAAGCTGGGTTGGCTGATCTGTCAACATGGGTCAAACATGGGTAGTTGCAATGCTTCAGACAGCCAAAAAAAAATGTTGCGTGATTGATCATGATGGAGGCTCAAAATCGCCAACATCTGTAGTCCATGTGTAAAAAGTGATTGAATGTCCAGTCGTGGACTGCACACGCTGAAACTTTGATGAAAGTACCGTCCAAGCTACAGCAGTCTGCAGGATGATTGTTCACATCTGATGCTGTCCATTCTATAGTTCATTGGATTGGTTTAAGGGAAAATCTACAAGAAACCATTGATTTTCCAATTAGATATGGGGGTTTCCCGTAAATTTTCCCTTCAACCAATCCAATGAATAATACCAACTGTACACGATTTTTTCAACCCCTCACCCAAAAGCTTAACGTGCCTCAAATGGATCATGTTACAACTAGATACAACCTTCGTAGCACCACCAGACTTCACTCCAGGCTCTTTTCGCCCTATTCTTCCCACCAAAGCGGGACGCTCAAACGATGAAACTGCAAAAGGAGGTTGTTCCTGTCTGGGGCCCCCAAGAACCGCCGTTTCTTCAAAGACGGTGGGCTTCCCCGCAGGGTTCCCAACCTGGTGACACGCAAAAATCAACGAAACAACGCCATGGTGCTGCAGCCCAAGTGGCTGACCACCCAAGCCTAGAGCTTGAACTCCTCACCCACGGCCTGAAAATGTGAAGAGATGTTCACAAGTGGGCTGTGTTCAAAATCCGCAACATCATCCCAAATTGTATGTAGCTCTTTCTTACTTAAGGACGGGATTCTAAAAATGGGATGTTGATGTTGATAACTCCCTTGGGGTAGCATCATCCCATATGCCAGTCAACCAGCCCCAGTCTATGGTCCCAAAGTAATTTCATCCCCTGCTGAAGCGTGGTTTCTGGAGGGTATTTAATGTGAACGGGGGAAGGGATTATATAGTCGTAGTATAACCACCCTAAAAACTCCGGTTGAGGATTTGAGGATGCATTATTCAAGATGTATTCACCTTGATGGCCGACATGGGGAGGAATTAAGAGCTGAAGATATTACCTTAAAGCAGCCCGTTCATGAAATACACCTCAACCTTTGAACAACAACCAAACAACAGCTTCTTTAAAAACACTTTGGAACAATAAAACTCTTCAACAACCCTTGAATATGTTTTTTTTTTGTTTCGGTTCCATACAGTACCATCTTCCCCGATCTTCCCTATCTTCATCAGCTCAAATCCCATCTATTCACCAACATCACCCAACCATGCACCTCTTAGAACGTGAGGCCCCCCAGTTACAACTTGATTTATAAACCCATTATTGTCCTAATCAACCATAGTTCATTGTTGCAGTTATGTCCAACGACTTGACTATCATATATACTGTAAATGATCCATAGACCCCATACAGTCCACATGTTTGTTGGATAAAACACCATTCTCCTATGTTTTTTTTCGTAAAAGCCGCGGCCGCGACGCACCTTCTCCGAAGCCTCCCACAAGGCTTTGCCGACGCTGGCGTCGTACGCCATGGGGTTGCCGTTCTTGGTCTTGATGGGATACCCGGTTCGCGTCTCGTTGGGACCGTAGTAGGCTCCTGGTCTCCGTTTTCGGCTGGAAATTAGGGTTGGAGCCGTGGGATTGGATGGGAATTATGAGAAACCATGAGATTTTACTATGGATTTAGATGGATTTAGGGTGAAATTATAAGAAGCAAAGACAAGCCAAGGCGATTTTACGTGGATTCTGGGAGACTACATGAGACTACACAATGGGATACAGGGGAAGATTTAATACACAAACATATATGATCATATATTTATCAACCATGATGTATGGGGATAGCATTTTAGATATCATTGGACACGGGAGGAAAACAACAATACCAGATGGATGATATTCCCACTAGTTAATGTGGTATAGTCCAGCTGCCACGTATATACCAGGTACCATTGTAGACACATACATATACTGTACATAAATAGATAATACAATATACCCTCTGGTAATCAAGCTAATAGCACTGGGAAATACCCTATGTATATATATATATATAGAGATATAGATATAAATAGTGATTTTACCAACTTCTATCTTGATTTGGGGGGTTACTATGTGTTACTATATCCTAAGAATCCACCATGTGGGTGTCTCCATAAATGGTGGATCCCAAAAACAGCTGGTTTATAATGGAAAATCATATAAAATCCTATAAACATATATTAAATGGTTTATATTTATAATGGAAAATCATAGAAAATCCTATAAACATATATTAGTTACCAAATATAAATATTACCTTTTAGTATCTTTTAGGATATTTGATATATTAGAATGGTTTATATTTATAATGGAAAATCATAGAAAATCCTATAAACATATATTAAAATGTATATTTATAATGGAAAATCATAGAAAATCCTATAAACATATATTAGAATGGTTTATATTTATAATGGAAAATCAAAGAAATTCCTATAAACATAGATTAGAATGGTTTATATTTATAATGGAAAATCANCTATAAACATATATTAGAATGGTTTATATTTATAATGGAAAATCAAAGAAATTCCTATAAACATAGATTAGAATGGTTTATATTTATAATGGAAAATCAAAGAAAATCCTGTAAACATATATTAGAATGGTTTATATTTATAATGGAAAATCATAGAAAATCCTTTAAAAACATATATTAGAATGGTTTATATTTATAATGGAAAATCATAGAAAATCCTATAAACATAGATTAGAATGTATATTTATAATGGAAAATCAAAGGAAATCCTATAAAAAACATATATTAGAATGGTTTATATTTATAATGGAAAATCAAAGAAATTCCTATAAACATAGTAATCTTACCAAATATAAATATTACCTTTTAGTAAGAAATTCCTATAAACATAGATTAGAATGGTTTATATTTATAATGGAAAATCATAGAAAATCCTTTAAACATATATTAGAATGGTTTATATTTATAATGGAAAATCATAGAAAATCCTATAAACATAGATTAGAATGGTGTATATTTATAATGGAAAATCATAGAAAATCCTATAAACATATATAAGAATGTATATTTATAATGGAAAATCATAGAAAATCCTATAAACATATATTAGAATGTATATTTATAATGGAAAATCATAGAAAATCCTATAAAAACATATATTAGAATGGTTTATATTTATAATGGAAAATCATAGAAAATCCTATAAACATATATTAGAATGGTTTATATTTATAATGGAAAATCATAGAAAATCCTATAAAC